>BEHA01000799.1:981509-1012367 GCA_002897215.1 Eschscholzia californica subsp. californica
TCTTCTCTCCCTTGGACAATTTTTACTAAATTGAATAGATGACTTGTAATAGTTTATTTGTTGACCTGAGAAAGCCGCATACTGTTCTAGTAAACTCTTCAGCTCATTGATATTATTTTCAGTTGCCTGTTCAAAAAAGAAAAGATCATCTGCAAACATGAGATGGCTAATGCTAGGAGCATACCTGTTTATCCGCAATCCGTTATATAAACCTGTTAGTTCTGCCTGGTTCATCAATCTTGTTAGTGTTTCCGAACATAATATGAATAAATATGGACTGAGCGGGCATCCCTGTCGTAACCCTCTTTGGCTTCTAAAGGATCCTTGAGGTCTTCCATTTATTAAAATCGAATAAGAAGTAGTTGTCACACAGCACATTATTAGGTCTTGTATCTTCCCGTTAAAGCCGAATCTACTTAAGACCTCCTTTAAAAATGACCAATCAACTCTGTCGTAGGCTTTCGCCATATCTACTTTGAGTGCAAATGCCCCTTGCTTTGCTGCAGTATTCTTTAGGAAATGGAACAACTCTTGTGCAACTATAATGTTATCAGTGATCTGCCTCCCCGGAATGAATGCATTCTGAACCTGTGATATCAAGCCTGAAAGAATGGGACTAATCCGTTTTGTGATGATTTTAGTAATAACTCTATATAAAACATTACATAAAGCTATTGGTCTAAAATCAATTGGATTTTCAGGTGCTTGAACCTTCGGAATAAGCGCAATGTGGGTGTGGTTCAAAGTGTTTGGTAGAATTCCATTTTCAAATATGTTTTGTATTTGTTCTGTTACCTCATCTCCTACTATATGCCAGCACTTTTTGTAGAATATGGTAGAGAAACCATCAGGCCCCGGAGCTTTGTATGCCTTCATTTCTTTAATGACTTTGTAAATTTCCTCCTTTGAAGGTGGTTTACACAGATTGACGCTAACTTCATCTTGTAAGGGGTTGTCCGTCACTACCAGGTTCGATGGTATTGCTATAACTGTCTCCTTCCTAGTAAACCTGAAAAAATAGTCAACAAATCTGTTAGAAATTTTAACCGGGTCTGCTGTCCAAGTTTGATTCTCCATTCTTATGGCAAAGATAGTATTCTTTTTCCTCCGATTCAGGACTGATAAATGGAAGTATTTAGTATTTCTATCATTGTCGTGAATCCAATGTTTCTTTGCTCTTTGACTCCAAAATTTCTCCTCCATCTGATAAAGAGTTGTTAACTTTGCTTGTATGACTCTTTCTTCTTCAATCGAGTTAGTTGTGGGTGTTTCACTTTGAACCTCTAACAGTCTCTTTTTGTGCTCCTCAATTTGATGAAACAAGTGTCCTACTGTGGTTTTGCTCCATTCTTTCAGTCGTGTAGCCAGCAATGAAAGTTTTTCGCTGATATTTCCCTTAATATCCTTCCATTCATGTTTCATATATTCATCAAATTGCTCATGTTGTACCCAATGAGCTTCAAAACGAAATGGCGGCTTTCCTCGAACTTTCTTGTTCTTCAATTTTAGAATAATTGGAGCGTGGTCGCTGTCAAATCTAGGCAGATGCTTGACATGTGCCTCCGAAAACTGCAGCCTCCAATCTGATGTTGCTAAAACTCGATCTAATCTTTCTCTTATGTGTGATGCTGCCTCTCTTCCATTGGCCCAAGTATATGCGGGTCCTGAGTACCCTAAATCAGCTAGATCACAATCAGTAATCATATCTTGAAATGCAGTTGTAGCTCTCACATTGAGTCCATTACCCCCCCATTTTTCACTTCTTAGTCGAACTGAGTTAAAATCACCAATTGCACACCATGGCTCAGTTGTTAGTGAGTGAAATTGTCTCATGAAGTCCCAAAATTTGTTGCGTTCCTGTATATTTGGTGGACCATATACTCCCAACAAGCTCCATGCTTGAGTATTACTTATTTCTGTCACTCTACAATGTATGTGATTTTGAGAGCTACTTTCTATCTTGATTTGAGTACTTTCATCCCACAATAGCCATAACCCACCACTCAGACCTGTCGAAGGGACTATATATGAGTTTTTATAGATTACCTTCTGTAACCATTTCTCTGCAGAGCCTTGTGATAATTTTGTTTCGGACAAAAAAGCTATGGCTGGCTTTGTTGCCCGGAGGAATGAGTTTAGTGTTTGAATAGTCGAGATATTCCCCAAACCTCGACTATTCCAGCTGAAAACAATCATTGAGTTTGCGGCCTTAATGGGCTGGCCGCCATTGCCCTGGTATTTTCAGAATTATCTGTGGTTGGACGAGCTTTCTTCTTGATCGTGATTTCTTCCATCTCTCTAATAGGATTACGCCCTCTCTTTGTTTTAGTTGCCTTTTCAGTTGGTTTTGCGAAATTTGCATTGTTTGGAGTTCTAGCTAATCTCTTCCAAGCAACTTTTCTCTTTGTGTTGTCCCCTATTAAGTTCAAACTTTGAGTGTATTGGTTCTCTGTTTGAGATGATACAGTATGTTCATGATTCTTATTCCTCACCTTCATTATGGGTAAAGAGAGTGTAATATGTGGGTCTTGTTGGGCTTGAAATTTTATTTCCATCTCATGTCCCTTAGGTTTATTCGAGTTCTCACCATCCGATTTTCCTGTAGTATTTAGCACAAAATCCATCATATCTTCTACTTCCATTCCTTTTTTGGTAGCTTCTTCCATGACTTTATTAGTTTTGGTAGGAAATCTTGTGGCTGGTAAATCTTCTATATTTTCGCCGATTTCTTCAACAAAATCATCTTTATTCTCACTAACGATTTTCAGTGATTTATTGGCCTCTGATATTTCTTCAACAAAATCATCTTTATTCTCACTAACGATTTCTTCAACAGTAAATGACTTTTTGTCCGAAAAACATATCAAACCATTTATCGGAATAAAACGATTCCAATGACACGGTATTAGGTTATGAGCTTGACTTTTGTCTATAGGTTCATGTAGATGCATTGAGTACAAAGATTTTTCCGATACCTTACTAACAAGGATCAAGGGTAAAATGTAAATTACAAAAATTATATCATATTCAAGAACCATACGATCTTCACCACTATTCTGATTCGCTTTGTCGACAGTCTTGCTCTTCTTCATGATTTTCTCTTTCTACGTTTAGGGTTTTCTTTTCTTGTGTTCTCGCCTGGTTGGTTTATCTCCTCCTCTAGGGTTTTGAGTTGAAAATAAAAACTTCTTTTAAGTCAATAAATAATGAATGGTTTAGCAAGTAGTGGAAGTATCCTAATCTGAGTGGAAAGAGGAATTCTAATCGGAAATAAAATATATCTCCCCGATTTTCTCTCCCAACAAGGTACTCCTCGATCTGACGAATATGTGGAAAGTGGTTTAGCAACTACTTAGAATTTATTTGATTCATGTGGGACTATCATTACAACCCCACTTATACGAGTAGCGACTTCTTGGTAAATCTGATTTAACTGTTTTTAGTTAAAAGTTTCGTGCCAAAATCTGTTAGAAATTTCCATGCAATATCTTTAATTTATACCGAATAGAAGGTGGAATTGGTCTTCGAGTCACTAATTTTTAGCAAAAATACTTAAGATTTGGAGGAATGTTTTAACAAGAAGGACAAACAAAACTTCCTTCGGGAGGACCTTGAAGGCCACTGTTTGGGAATAGAGAAAAATTTATGAGACTTACAGAATTAGTCAATTAACATTGATTTAGTGGGCATATTCTTCTTTTAATCCAAAAATTGACATGATTAAACATTGCCCCTAATCTTTATCTTCTCTCTCCGTCTCGTTCTCGTTTTCTCTCTCTCTCACTGTCGCTTCGCTCTTACTTACTATCTTTCTGTCGTTCTCACTAAAGCTCTCTCTTTCATTGTAGATCACTCTCATCTCTTTCGCTGTAGACATATCTGACTGTAAATTAGTTTCTCTTTTTCTCTCTTTCTCGCAGTCTCTATCTTTCCCTTGCCAGAACATGTCTGTGTGTGTGAGAGAGAGAGAGAGAAACAATGAGAGATCGATCCGGAATCAATGGAGATTGAGGGAGAAATAATGAGAGACCGGAATAAATAGATAGTGTGAGAGAGAGAGTAAGAAAGAGGGGGAGACCGGGAGAAAGGATAACAGTGAGTGGGAGGGGAGAAAAAAAAGATGATAATAGTGGTCGGAATGGTGGTGGTGAGAAGTTGTGGTGGTGAAGGTGATAGAGAACTAAAGAATACTTATAAAATACGTATATAAGTTCTTATTATCACACTGATTCTTCATGTTACCCGAATAGAAAAAGAATATGAAAGATCTAAATCCACTATAGAGATTAAAGCGTTAATCAAACTTACAGTTGATGCAAAACTAGGAATCGTTTAAGCGAAGTGAATGTGTTTCTTTTACTGTTGGTTTTGAAGCGAAACCAGACTTGGGACAAAACTTGTGATTGAAGAGCCTAGATCAAGGATATCTACCACCCTAGATGTCTTCTTTTTCCGGTCATAGTGATAGTAGTATACTTTACTTATTTTGCTTGTTGTTGCTATCTTTTGGACTCCAATGATTATTAGGTTTGTCCCTGCAATGGCATGAACTTGGCCGACGAAATCATTTGGTTCCCAATGAAAGTGAGTAGTTTCTTCAATCCAATTACTTACCTCCTTGTCATAGGAATCTTCACGTAGTATCCACATCTTCAAAGTATTTTTCTCTTTATCTATCTCCGATAGAGATAAACATCCGTCTACTTCTAACAGATGGCTTATGCTCTTGACATAAATAGGGGTTAAAATCGTTTTGAATTTTTCTTTTCCAACATCAAATGCCACTATGAACTTGTCAAAACAAAGGTCAGGCTTCCAGAAAATGAAACCATTTGTATAAACCCAATGCCATTGGTTAATTCTTCAACAAAAAACAATGCCATTGGTTAATATGACATGATTGTGTCTCATCATCAACCCCTCTTCAACAAAGGTCCTTGCCTATTGGTGAATTGAAGAAAAAGAGATTGCAGGACCTCTTACCTTACGAACAAAGAGTATTGGGTTATTTTTCCATCGAGTGAAATATAAATCATGAAAGTGTGGATCATGTTGAATTAAGTCCTGCCAATTTTTACATACAGATTTAAACCGCATCAATGATTCCGGTGGAAGTCTGCTTACTATCTCGAATACTAATATATTATAATCAAGAACCATACTACTACTAGTAGTAGGGTTCCAAATAATATTACCATCACCACTATCCACCTTATCTATAGTCTTCCTCTTCTTCATGATTTTCTCTTTTACTTTTTAGGGTTTTCTTTTCTTGTGTTCGGCTGGTGTATCTCCTCTAGGTTTTAGAAAGTAGTGGAACTAACCCTAATCTGAGTGGAAAGAGAAATTCTAATCGGAAATAAAATATAGGGAAATGATAGAGTGACTTAGAAATTGGTACTTAAAGGGTGACATATTTCCTCATTTAGAAACAAAAGCGGTCCCCACCGTAGTCAAACTTTGAAAAACCCTTGTCTTTTAGTGATTCCACATCAGCTGGGCATTAAAATGCCCAAAAATTTGGGCACTCTAGCATCTCCCGAAAATATATCACTACGATTTTCTATCCTAATAAATACTCAATCTCTCCTAATTAGTCAGATACAAAACGGAACAGATAACCACGCGGTTTTAAAAGAAAAACAAGAAACCAGAAAATATCTCTCTCTCTCTCACCAAACCGTCTCTCTCTCTAAACTTTTCTCTGATCTGCGTTTTGTGGATCCGGCGAAGGGTCCTCCCTTCGCCGGATCGACCTTTTTCTTTCGTATGTAGTCAGTCTTCCTTCCTTTAATAGTTTCTAGGGTATTATTGCATTATTGGAGGATGTGAAACAATGGTTTCTTGCTACAGGAAAGAGATGAGAGATAGAGATTTTCTAGCCCTTTCCTTTGATTCATGGAGGATATGATTTATTTCATTACAACCCGACTTTCTACCCACAAATCAGAACAATTATTCCTTGATACTCTTGTCATCTTCCTCTTTAAGCCAACATTTTCAAGTTGCATTGACGACGGTTCTCCTGTGGTGGTGGTTCTCCGACGATGGGGGCGGTTCTCCGACGATGGGGGCGGTTCTCCGACGATGAAGACGGTTTTCCGGTGATGAAAACGGTTTTTCCGGTGACGACGACGACTTTTCGGTGTAGCCTACGGTGGTGATTTTAGTATTAGTATTTGTATTATTATTTCTTTTTGTCGACCTTTAGGGTCTTTTTATTCGCGACCTTCAGGGTCTTCTCATTCTCGACCTTTAGGGTCTTTTGTTTGAGTCAGTGTCTAGTCCAATTTCTTTCTCTTCATGAGGCACTTTGCATTTAAAGGTATGTAACTCTCATGAAGTTTTCAGAGGAGAGAAATAAGAATGATGTATCATCCATGTAAACAATGTGATTTTATCACTTATTAATGGAAATGGTTCCCTTGGTTTCAAAAAAAAATAAATAAATAAATAAATACTCAATCTAACTGTTTTCCAAATTCTTAAAATTCATTTGATTCAGAAGTTCATTCATATGTGAAGGAATACAATCCTAACACATTAGTACATGGTTTTGAGAGTTTTGTCTCCTTTGAGTACGACATGGATTTTACTAAAATAAATAACAATTAGAAACTTACAAAAGTAAAGACAACATGAAGGGAAATAAGTACAATATTGCAAAAATAAAATAGAACGACCCTATTGGTAAAAAATTAAAGATCCTAAAGATCACGAAAGAGACCCTAAAAGTTGTGAATTTTATTATACTTAATTATTTATAATCAGGAGAGATGAATTACGGTATCATCAAGAACACCGTCAAGTTTCTCGGGGAAGTTACACCCTTGGTACCGACAATATCAAATGTTGTTTCAAATATCGCCTACAACCAACCTTAATCTTTTCACCAAGATCCATTGACAAATAACTCATCTGACTATCAAATTCAATACTGAGTCGATTTCTCCTCACGAGTGTATATAGATTAGCCGATCAGATCCAAACAAAGTGGAATCCGAGTTATATATGAGCTTTTTGCATGAGAGTGAACAGACACAAACTTTAGTATCACGTGCAGATTTAACTCAAAATCTCACGTACATGTATAAAAAGTACAAAAACATGAAATTTTATGTAGCTGACATTGATCGAAGACACGAAATGTGTAATTTAGGGAGATTTTATAGGGCTCCCTCATTTTTGTTAAAAGGGCCCCCCTCAATGATAATTTACCAAGTGAAATGGTTCATGGGGAGGCCTTTTAACAAAATTGGGGAGGCCCTATAACAAAAATGTTGGTTGGTGGACTTGAGCTAAATTTTATAACAAACGTCGTTCTGCGTTTAGGAAATTTGAGTTATATCAAGTAGAAAGTGCTTGGCCTCTTTGAAATCGGTGGACTTTAGCCAATTTTGTAACTGAACCGATTCGAATCCACTTGTTTCATGCCAAAAAAAGAAATGCCAATAGCTCTTTTTAGAGGGAGCGGTTTTAACACTTCTTTAGAATTTGAGGAGTGCTTTTAATAGAGAGGCGCTTTCAACGACAATGAGAAACACCTTTAAAAAACATCCCTCCTTATTGAAGATCATGACACTATTTTTTAATGACACGTCTTAAAATTAAACAAATCTTAGAGTAAAGAGGGGACAATATTACTTGCATTCCGACAATTTTGTAACACGTTATCTACGCTTTGGTATCACCAGCAACCTGCAATTGGAGAATATTGTCTATGTAATAAAAACATTTCTTAATATGCCGACTGACTCTATGTTTTCACCTTCTTGTTCATAGGAAACTAAGAAAAAGTAGTTTTTTCCTTGTATCTGTCTTCACAAGAGATAGACATCCGACTACCTATATAACAAATCCCATATGCTCTTGACGCGGAAGAGTGTGAGTACCCAACATATGAATAGTTCTAAACTAATATAATGTTCGTAACAAAAATGTTTTCTAGTGGTTTAGTGTTACTGTATATGAATCTTCAAGTTTGAACTAGATATCTATTAAGTCTTCTTGATTTATTTTTTAGCAGGAACTATGTGTTACCAGAAAATAAAAAGCATTTAAGATCTAAATCCACTATAAAGATAAAAGGGTACTCAATCAAACTTAAAATTGATGCAAAACTAGGAATCGTTTAAGCGAAGTGACGAATGTGTGCTTTTTTACGGTTGGTTTTGTATTGAAACCAGATTTGGGACAAAACTTGTGATTGAAGAGCCTCGATCAAGGATATCTACCACCTTGGATGTCTTCTTTTTCCGGTCATAATGATAGTATACACTTCTTATTTTCCCGGTTGTGGCTTTCTTTTCAACTCCAATGATAATTAGGTCTGTCCCTGTAATGGCATGAACTTTCGAAATGGACTCATTTGCTTTCCAATGAAAGTGAATAGTTTCTTCAATCCAATTATTGCTCTTGTTTTCGTCTTTCTTGTAATTAGAATCTTCATGTAGTATCCACATCTTCAAAATGTGTTTCCATCCATCTATCTCCAAAAGAGATAGACATCCGTCTACCTCTAACAAATATTGTATGCTCTTGACGGGGATTGGGCTCGGGATCGTTTTAAAATTTTCATTCCCAACATCAAATGCCACTATAAACGTATAAAATCTTCTGTACCCTCGAAGACCAAGGAAAGGCTTCCAAAAAATGAAACCATTTGTATAAACCCAATGACATTCGGCAATATGATATGCTATTGTCTCATCAATCCTTCTCCAATGAACGTCTTTGCCTATTGTAAATACCTCACATAATATTGTATTCTCACTAAGAATTTCCCCCGAGGGTACCTGCCATATGCGAACGGCTTTATGTACTTTAGTATTAGGATCATATCCAAGTCCATGTATTTGACTATGGGGACCGACATTTTCAAGACGACTTATTATTTCTCTCATCTCCTCCATTGTTCCTCTCATCTCCTCCATTGTTCCCAATTGTCTTTCCTCTCTAGTACTAATATTGTAAACAATAAATGAGTTGTTGTCGGAAAAACATATTAGACCATTTACGGGATTAGAACAATTCCAAAGACATGGTATTAGGTTATGAGCTTGATTTTTTGTTACGCGTTCGTGTAGATGCATTATGGATAAAGAGATTGCAGGACGTCGTACCTTACGAACAAGGAGCATCGGTTTATTTTTCCGCAGGGTGAAATATAAATCATGAAAGTGTGAATCATGTTGAATTAAGTACTGCCAATTTTTACTTATAGATTTAAACCGCATCAATGACTTAGCTGGAAGTCTGCTTAGTATCTCGAATACTAATATATCATAACCAAGGACCATACTTCTAGTAGAGTTCCAAATATGACCATCACCACTATCCACCTTGTCTATAGTCTTCCTCTTCTTCATGATTTTCTCTTTCTGCTTTTTAGGGTTTTCTTTTCTTGTGTTCGGTCTCTTATATCTCCTCTAGGGTTTCAGGTGAATATAGAATTTGCCCATATATAATGAATGATGGTTAGAAAGTAATGGAAATATCTTACTACGAGTGGAAGGAGAAAATCGTTTTTCAATAGGGAAATAAAGTACCTCCTTGATTTTCTCTACCAAAAAATACTCAACCTGGTGAATCTTTTTATTGACTGAATCAATAGCACCATGGTTAGCTATATCACGTGTAGACTTAAATCTGATAACACGACTAGTGACATGATGACATCTAATTCAAAATCTGACCTACTTGTATAAAAAGTACAAAAACATAGTAATTTTTATTTTAGTAAGCCCCAAAATCGGTACACTCGGGTCAAAGTCCCTTTCCACTCAATTGCATATTAAAAGTGTGTAGCTCTTTTGGGAGGGAAGTAGGGAACTGTTTTAACAATTGTTGTCACATATGCAATCCTGCAACTTTGTAAATCTATACTTTGGTGTCACATGAAGTCTGGTAATAATGTTTGTCGTGCAATTTTAAAACGTATTGTCTTCACTATTGTGTGAGCAAAGCTTTTAACAATTGTGTGAGCAAAGTTTTTAACAAAGCGTAGATAAGTGTATAAGAGCATCGAGGAGACCCGTGCCCTTAAATCTTCCTTCGTTATGTAAGATCGTGCACTACTCGTTATGAAAGATCGTGCACTACTAATTTAAGACTACAATATCAACGGTTTACGCTTTAGTATTGCTTGCAATCCAAGAAATTTTACTCAAAATTATGATACATTAACAAACAGGATAATTTCTGTTTTGATGTAGTCTTAAATTAGTATATTTTAAAATCCCATATCAATAAAATAAAAGATTTATTAGAACTCACAAAGAAGAAGAAATTACATATATATATATATATGGCTTTCAAGTTTCA
This sequence comes from Eschscholzia californica subsp. californica, assembly GCA_002897215.1. Taxonomy (NCBI): domain Eukaryota; kingdom Viridiplantae; phylum Streptophyta; class Magnoliopsida; order Ranunculales; family Papaveraceae; genus Eschscholzia; species Eschscholzia californica. Next base: position 991,833 of record BEHA01000799.1, read on the forward strand.
CAAATTTCTTAATCAAAACAATATAAAAAATCACAGTTTCAAATTTCTGATTTGGTTAACTCAATAAGCTTTCACAGAATTGTTGGAAGAAGAAGAAATTTGCTTGTTTTTTGAGTTTGACCCACAATCCTTATTAGCACTTCTTGCAGCCAAAGCAGCCAAAAACTTATTATCTCCTCCTGATGATCTTCCACCTCCATTACCAACAAACCCAGATGAATTTTTAGGGTTTTTAATACAATTATGATCTGCAGGAAACCTATGAGATAGACAAACTTTCAATTGACAAATTTTGCAGGTACTGTTATTTGAGAATGTTAATATCTCTTTGCATCTTTTAACAGGGCACTTTGGTTTCTTCTTCTTTAATGGATCACAATCTCCTGATTTCTCATGTCTTTCTAATAATCTCTTCTCTTCTTCTTCTTCTTCTTCTTTGATTTCTCCTGTTATTTCAATTGATATTGAACAGATTTCACAAACTAAAACCCTTCTGTTATTGTGCTCTGCTTTTGGGCATTCATGGGTTTTATATGATCTGTGTTCTACACAAAAAACCTGTTTCAAAACATGAAATCAAATCAAAACCCATTAATTTTTCAATGATTTCTATAAGAAATTTGGAAAAAGTTGGTGGTACCTTGGAGCAACCATCGCACTTGAAAGGAAGGAAATCAAGTTGATTGCATTCTGAATGTTGGCAATGTCTTCCCAAGTCTGGAAACGCCTCTGTTCCTCCTCCTTCCATTCTTTCTCTTTCTCTCTCTCTAAAATTCAGTTTCCTTCCCTGTAATTCATCTTCTCTTCCTTTATATACTTTGGGTTTTTGACTTGAGGGTCAAGTTAAAAAGGAAACCTCTTCAAATTGGATTTGACTTTCAGAAAGTTCCAGAATTAGAAATATGGGAAGTGCCTATAGGACTTTACGTATCTAAGGCCCAATAATATATTGGGCCCATATGGGAAGGACACCCATATTGGGTGAGCAAAGTTAAACAGAGGGTTTGGGAGAGTTACTTTTACCAAGCATTTTTCTTATGGCTAGATCAGATTTTGTGGTGCTTGCAAAAACAAAAAATTGTTTCATGTTTTCTCTTCGGGGGTAGACTTATGGATAATCCACTAGCAACCTCCTTTCACAGTACATTACTCATAGGGAAGCGGTCTCTTTCAAAGAAGACACTGAACCATTAGACGACGGAGGCACGTCGGACCGCTTACTATGTTCATGGGGTTCCAAACTTGCAAACCCAACCACAAATATAACGGCAAGGGCATAATAATATGAGTTATTTCTTATTTGGCCCCCTACTTTGTGACCAGCTTCCTTTTTGACCTCCTACTTTTTAAAAATTTAAATTTGGCTCCCTATTTTCATGTATATGGTGTAAGTACCATTCCTAATTTCAAAATAAAATATTAAAGAAATTTATTTCCACCTCACCTCTCTCTCTCTCTCTCTCTCTCTCTCTCTCTCTCTCTCTCTCTCTCTCTCTCTCTCTCTACCTCACCTCTCTCTCCACCTAACCTCTATCTCTCTCTCTCCACCTCAATCTCCTTATGTCTTAGAAAAAATATACGTGGGTTCTCTAACATATTGTAACGCCCCAAGCCTTAGCAGTTGCCGATATTGTCCCCGCTTTAACCACCCAGGCCCAAGCCCACACTCTGTAGACCATCGAAACGGAACTTCCTTCTTAGTTAGGTTCGTCAAAGGACCTGCAATACTCGAGAACCCCTTGATAAACCGCCTGTAATATCCAGCCAATCCCAGAAAACTACGAACCTCCGTCGCAGATGTGGGTTGCTTCCAATTAAGCACTGCCTCGACCTTAGAAAGGTCGACTGATACTCCGATGCTAGAAATAACATGACCCAAGAACTTTACTTCTTCTTGCCAAAATTCACACTTCTCGAACTTAGCATACAACTGATGTTCCATCAGTCTCTCTAGTACTTGTCGCAAGTGATCCTCATGATCTTCCTTAGTTCCAGAGTAGATAAGGATATCATCAATAAATACGATGACAAACTTATCTAAGAAATCTCGAAATACCCGATTCATCAAATCCATGAAAACTGCTGGAGCATTAGTCAAACCAAAAGGCATAACCAAAAACTCATAAGAACCATAACGTGTCACAAATGCAGTCTTAGGAATGTCTTCTTCTCTAACCCGTAACTGATGATACCCTGATCTCAAGTCAATCTTCGAAAACCACTTGGATCCTCTCAGTTTATCGAATAAGTCATCGATCCTCGGTAAAGGGTACTTATTCCTCACAGTAACCTTATTCAACTCCCTATAATCAATACACAACCTCATCGACCCGTCTTTCTTTTTAACAAAAAGAACAGGCGCACCCCACGGGGAGCTACTCTGGCGTATGAAACCCAAGTCAAGTAACTGTTGAATCTGGTCCTTGAGCTCACGTAGTTCAACTGGAGCCATTCGGTAATGAGTTTTAGCTATCGGTGCAGTACCCGGTTCCAACTCTATGCAGAAGTCAACCTCTCTGCGTGGTGGCAACCCTGGTATATCGCTGAACACCCCATGGTAGTCACATACCACATCAATCATCTCTAGCATCTTACCCATCACCGGATGCTCTATCAGTTCCACGTTACCCAAGTGCATCTCCCTCATCTGTCTCGTAAGTCCAGACACAACCAACACCTCTTCACTCGGAAGAGAAAATGTGACCGTCTTGGCAAAACAGTCCACAAGTGCATGATATGAAGCAAGCCAATCCATGCCTAGGATGACATCATAGTAAACTAACTGAAGTACAAAGAGGTCTGAAGCAAACTCTCGTTCACCTAACTTAATAATGCACCCCCGACAAATGTGGTCTATCACTATAGACCCACCCCATGGTGACGACACAATAAAAGGGCTCACACATCGATCTAACACAATAGGCAAAGTGCGTACAAAAGAAGTAGAAATAAATGTACCCATGGCACCAGGATCAAATAATACTCTTCCCAGATTACTATGAATAAGAAATGTACCTCATATGTAACAAACAACAAAAAGCGACATGACGAGTTGGTGTCCACCTTATGTAAGAGTGTGGCCCACAAGGTCATCCATTGTGTTAGCGCCGACCCCATACGCTCCATACCTATATCACATCCGGTAGAGAGGGTCGAACCAACCACAATACTCTTACAACCCTTCACCAACTCCATCACGTCACACATACATAATATCACACCATTTGTAATAAACAACCAAAAGCAATATGACAAGTTGGTACACTATCATTGTAACGCCCCAAGCCTTAGCAGTTGCTGATATTGTCCCCGCTTTAACCACCTCACACAGGTACGGGGTTTTGTCTTTGGCGAAGGCACCACAAGCCTACCCAAAAGGCCTCGGTATGGGCGACGACACACGATTCGCCCGACCATCAGAGTACGCAGCGACACCGTGGACCCCCCACAACGATTTTGTCCTCACTTAGCCACCACTCAGCGTGGTGTGAGGTGGTTAAAGCGGGGACAATATCGGCAACTGCTAAGGCTTGGGGCGTTACAAAGTGGTATCAGAGCCGAGGACGGCTCTTCGCTGAGGGTGGGGGATTGTAATAGTCCCACATTGCTCACAAGAGTGTCCAGAGACTGGGCTATATGTGTAAGCTCAAGCTTAGTAAGTACCGAGGCCTTTTGGGTAGGCTTGTGGTGCCTTCGCCAAGGACAAAACCCCGTACCTGTGTGAGGTGGTTAAAGCGGGGACAATATCGGCAACTGCTAAGACTTGGGGCGTTACACATATCTTCCTCTAACAATGGCTGAAATAGAAATTGTAAGTAAAGAAGGCCAATAGAGAGAATTATAGAATATAGAAAGAAAGAATGAAGTAAAAGCTATACATTTAAAACATCTATTAGAGAAATAATAGATTAGAGATAAGAGATTCAGAAAAACTGAGTTATATCTAAAGTATATTGTACTAAAGACGGGCAGTTTAGTGATAATTTTAGTATCAATAAATTGCATAAATCTATATTAGTTCTGATGCAAGTTGGATGTGTACGAATAAAGAAATAAAAAAATATGCAGATTCGTCCCAAACAAATATAGAGATGAGTAGATGACGAAACTGATGACATGATAAATCTATTTTAGATAACGAGAAGCGAAACACCATTTTTAACAAAAAAAAAAGTGTAGCACCAAACGTTTGATTAAATTACGATGACTCTCGTAAGTTGTTTCACTATTTCTAGCATTTCCTACTTTGTTTTGTTTTTTTATTTGTTTAGACAACTTGTTTTATAAAAAAAATATACTCCTATATAACAATTATCTTTTTGTTAATAACTAGTAGTCAATAGTAGTCATCAAAAAAAAAAAACTAGTAGTCAATAGTTGACCAATCAATCTGTTCTAAATTGTTATTTAGTAAAAGTTTTTGGACTAAGCACCAATAAAAAGAAGTTCTTGGAGGAGATCCCAATAAAAGAGAAGTGCATGGACTATAAACCAATAAGAATGGATAGAGGAGGTCCAGTCAAAATATTTGAGTGCTAGATGTTGCACATGAAATGTACAATGTTTCATTAAAATCTCTTGGACCATTGGCTAGCTAAGATCTCTAGCCATATACACAAAGAAAATATGTCAATGATGTCGAAAGTGTTTTGGATATGAGTCGATATTTTATCTGATTTGCGACCTGCGCGCTTTTGGATCTGTTTAGCATGGTTTATTTTGTAAGCAGAGCTGACCTTTAGAGCAAGGCTGATTTGTATTGATAGTCTGTGAATCATGACTTCTGTTGGGGTAGTTATCAATGTAAAGGGTATACATCTATATATTTCAGAATCAGAAAGAGAGGTTCTGGGATTAGGGTTTCCAATAACTATATACACTGAAACTCTAGAGATCTTTGTAACTATTTGAAACTTGTTCCCCTTTCGTACTTCATAGTAGAAATCATCGAGTCGTTGTTTACTGTGAAGTGGGTCTAATAAACTGAAGTACGTAAATCTCTTATGTTTTGTACAATTGTTCATCTTTCTTATTGCTTTTTTTTTGTTTATTATTCGTCAAAACAAATGAAAATCACCATTTTAAGTTGTGGGATGACATAGACTAGAGTAGAACACACACATATATAGTCATATTATTATATTTTTGCCAACATCGTGTAAAGATAAACTCGGAAGTCCTAATTGAAGTAGGTTCTTGAAGTCATAATCAAAATCCATATACCACTTTTTTTAGAAAATAAAAGAAATCCGTAGACCACTTTATGCATAATTATGCATTGAACCTCTTTTTCTTTTGTTATTTTTTCTGGTTTAGAAAGAACTATAGCTATGAACCTACCAAGGGCACTTTCCATACCTAGGCATGAACTTTAATGTCCATTTTTACACTTTCCCTAACATATACTCCTGTATCCTTTCAATTTCAAAACCATATATAAAGTCTTAGCACAAGTTCATCAAAAAAGAAAAAGGTCTTAGCACTCTAAAATCAAGGATATAAGAAACACAAAATCAAAGGCAAGGACAAAAAAAAAAGTAAAGTAAAACTATTATAATGGGAGAATCTTCTAGATACTACAAATATCAATATAGTGGGCTAACTTTTTCTTATAATGTAATATATTTAATTAACAAATGATGAAATTTAGGTGGATTGATATTATTTGTGAACAAAAAAAACTCGAGGTATGGGTTGTTTCCCTATCTTAAAAAGTATACCAATAATGAAACCCTAGATAGATAAATTGTGACTAAAAGTAAATTAAAGAGAACTTAGCAACTAAGTAAACATGCATGCCATGCATGATCAAGTGGTGGTGGTGGTTGTTTATGTCTAAGATAATATTTGTGGGGTCTCAACATGGCATGAATCATTATAAATGTTGACCAGCTTGGTTTAAGTGTAAAGTATATGAACTAATTGGATTCTTAATCTTCTTTCATTCTTTTGTTAGAAGAAAATAGAAATTTAATTTGTTTATTCCGAGAATTACGAAAGTTGCTATTTGTGTCACTCGTTTTTAACTTTCGTCAAAACATCTTTTCGAGTTTTGATGTTGGCCCTCGATAACAAAGCACCTAAAATTGTGACATACATGCTTTACAAAAATTCAAATTAATCATAGTTGTTTTCCTGTTTCCAAAAGATCTCAAGATGTATTTTTTTAATTTGAGTACTATCTAATCATAATTTCTATCATACACATAGATCTATAGGGTTCGAAGATTAATTCAAGTTATTACAGTTATCATCAATCGATTAATGGAGATTTATCGCTTAATAAACGACTCAACTTAGGCATAAATTGATCGGTATACTGTATACAATACTCATAGTGTCCACCATCTTTGACCTAAAAATCACTATTCTTGCTTAGATCCACCACCAGTTCTCCATGAGTCAAAGTTGACATAGTACAAACAAATAAATATATATAATTATATAAATACAATAGTATTTTAACTGGATAAATCCTACCATAACATGGATCTTCTTTAACTTCTTTAATCTTAAACAAGGTTATTCTATAATATAAACAGAAAATCGATCATACTACAGAACTAAGGAGTATTTGTGACAAAGTATTTATAGCGGCTCTAAAGGACTCGCCACACATAGGTTAATTGTAACAGCTGCAAAGGCAAACCGTTATAAATGTGTATTCATAAAGGGTGATCCGTCACAATTCATATTAGCGACACAAAATTTATTGTGACGGTTATTTCTTATGAGGTCTTCTGGACGTCACAACCGACCTTTTGTGACGGCAGTTCCTCATTTATAACGGCATAGGGCTACAACAACTCCGTTTTTTGTAGTGTCATTTCCTCCTAGGGGAAAAGCCATCTACCAAACATATGATATTGATGGGTAGTTTATTTTTCACATATGTTTTTTAAAATTTATAATGCTTTTTGGACTTTATGCAACAATATGAAATACTTTTATATTAATGAATTTTAAATAGCAATCAAAATGCTCATTTAACCAATAACATGTGCACCCAAAAGTTTTAGAAATTAAATTTAACAAAAATTGCATTCATTTTTTTTTTAATGTATGAAGGCATTCTTATGTATTTTGTGCATGAATTGTTTCACTAACAATTATAGAAGAAACCAAATTGACTAGTAATTATAAAATAAAAAATATATATTTTAAATTATGAACTTTCAACCAAATATATGTATGATTCGGAAGAGTGGTTGAAAGTATAATTTTAAATTATTGAGGTCGTGACTCGTGAGGTAGCATTTTTAAAAGGTAAAGAACACATGGGCCATTATTAAATAAAAATTACATCAACTAAAAAATTAGCAACATGTTAAAATATACAAACTAATTAGTCATCTCACGTTTGGATAATATATAGAGTTAATTCCTATTTGGCCCCCTACTTTGTGATCAACTTCAAATATGATCCCTAAATTTCTATAAATTCAAATGTGACCCCTATTTTTCATACAAATGTCATAATTACCCCTCCCATTAATGTATTTTCAAAATAAAATAAAAAATAAAATCTAAATTCCACCTCACTTCTCTCTCCACCACTCATCTCTCTCCAACTCACCTCTCTCTCTCTCCCCACCTCACCAGTCTCTTCTCCGATGAAAGTCGTTTTTTTATTTTATTTTGAAAAAACATTAATAGGAGGGGTAGTTATGGCATTTGTATGGAAATAGGGAACCATATTTGAATTTACAGAAATTTGGGGGCCATACTTGAAGCTGGTCACAAAGTAGGGGGTCAAACAGGAACTAACTCTAATATATATTTCAAACATAAATGTTTTAATCCTAAAAATTGATATCTAATTTTGATATTAGTTTCTCAAAATATTTGCCTATAGAAAAATCATCATTTGGGTTTAGATTTCATTAATTACTATATTTTTTCGAACATTACTAAATATGATCTATTTTTCGAAATTACCTATCTCATGTTGTTTTTTTTGCTCTTGTTTTTTCAACAACAATTTTCTTAAAACAACATAATTTTGATATAGATTTCCAATATGGAAAGACAGACCCATGTTAATGCCCCACCAGAGTGGGTAGAAAGGAAAATGGACATAATAATGTCTTTAGCTTTGATAAAAAAAAAGGCCGCGGCTTTGGGGAATAAAGAAAATTCTCCGGGGAATAAAGACTTTTCTTAAAACTATTCAAATAAGATTGACTTTTAATGTTTCTTTTTATTGCTAAGGGGCTTTTAATTTTAGAAGATGCTATAAAAAAGGCTCCTCCATCTCATCACCTCTCTCTGCCACTTCATCTTCTCGACACCTCATCATCTTCTCCGGCGAAAGTCGCCGGCCGGCCAATTTTCCGGCCGGCGACCTTCAAACATAAAAAAAAAACTTTTTTTTTATTTTCTCTCTCCTCTCTCTCTCTCTAAAATTTTTTTATTTTTATTTTCTCTCTCTCGAACGAACAGATCTAGAGGAAACACAAAATTCTGTTCTTATATGCCCTAATTCACTTCATGTTTCTTCGCCATGAAAAATGAACAAAGTACGAAAAATGAATTGAGATATTTCCAGTTAGATGATTATTATGATGGTAATGAATAGCTAGTATCATATTCCTATTTTGACAATAGATCAAAATAGATCCTTCTTTTTGCAAATCGATCAAATGAAGCGTTATGACGGATTTTACAGAACTAGGAGTTGATTCTATGATATGTAAGAAGGATCTAGGTTAATTTACCTGCCCTAATTCCAGAAGCAGCGGCCTTTTTCAATCCTTTTTTCTTGATAATGAAGCTAGCTCCAATGAAGAAACTAGAAAATAAAGCCAAAACCAAACCCTTTACGTTATCTGATGACATAACGTAATAAGAATCAGTCCAACTCCTCCGAGAAATTCCTTCAGCCATGACTGTTGATAATGAAACCCTAATAATAATAACCCCCAATTTGAAAACTTCAAAACTTCCTCCTTATTAAATTCCATCGATGAATAAGATGACAATAATGAAGGATAGGATCCGGTTACAAATTATGATTCAAGTTATCTAGTTGTTTATCATTTACCTAATCTAGGAGTATATCTATCTATCTAGTTTTTTTCGTGAGAACAGACCTTCTCTCTCTAGATCTGTTCTAGAGAGAGAGAAAAGAAAATGAGAGAGAGAGAAAAATTTTTTAAAAAAATATTTTTTAGGTTTGAAGGTCCCCGGCCGGAAAATTGGCCGGCCGGCGACTTTCGCCGGAGAAGATGATGAGGTGTCGAGAAGATGAAGTGGCAGAGAGAACAGATGAGATGGAGGAGAACTTTCAAAAAAATGTATTATGTATACCTCATAAAAATTTATTCCCCGGAGAATTTTCAATAAAATCTGGATTCCCTCGAGAATTTATTCTCGGAGAATTTTCTTTATTCCCCAAAGCCGCGGGCAAAAAAAATATATATCTCGTGGGTACTGTCAATTCAATGGCAAAACTTGCTAATGGTTTCAATATACTATTACTTTTCAATATTTGCTCTTTTTCATCTGAAGTATTTGAGGATTCATGCAATACTTGCTCCTGTGCTTCATGTTATATGATGTATTTAATTGTTCCATTTCATGGGAAAATAAGAAATGGCAAAAATAAGGGAACAACCTAGGTCTATTATGAGGCAAACTAATGTACTTTCATGGGAGCCTGCTAATTGTGGTCATTTTTTAATGAGACATTAATCACTCAAAATTGACCTAACAACCAACTTCTATTTTTTTTATGTAGGTTTATTACATGACATGCATGTCTTAAAAGTCATATAAAATATTTAAAATTATTCTATGTTGCCTAAAACCATTTATCTTTAAATTCATTTTTATTTTATTAAAGATTTTTGATAACTCAAATTCAATAAATAATACAGTTTTATTTCTACAGTCGAAGTTCTCGAAGGAAGTCCAACAGTGTACCAAAAAAATTTGTGATTTGAACCCAATTTTACGGGTAGGGTCGGTCCGGGAAGGCAACCATTTTAGTTTTTTTTGTTAAAAAAGAAATATATTGAAACCAGGAAGTAAGGTCATTAACATTAAAGGTGAATAAGAGAAATTAGGATTGAACTCCAAGATCTCCTTTCTTTATACTTTCAAACTCCTCGTGCTAGTAGGTATGAACATCTATCCTGATTAGGGAAAAAGCACCCGTTGTGAATAGTGGCAGGTGCCTATTAGCATCCAGTACGGACGTGTGTGCCTACTTGGGAGGTACCCAGTCTGACCCAACTCTTTCGTTTCTAGATTTTTTGAATTGGTCCAAGTGCTTTGGAATTCAAACGATTTGATCTGTGCCCGAGCGCAAACATCATTTTTTTCGAGTGCTTTTAGCCTCTCCCTCCCGATTAACATGTTGAAATTTGATATTCTCAGAAGTAGATCGACTCCAATTGAAGTGGGTGGCCAGTTTCTTTTTTTTTTTGAAAGGGGTGGTCAGTTTCTTACTACTATTTAGATTTTTTTTCTTTTTTTGGAATCAAACTTTATTAATAGGCCAAACGACACAATCAAAACAGACAAACAAGACAAGTTATGTCCACTTGGGTTGCCTCTAGAGCTGCCTGATCTAGCTGGTGGCTACTTTTTCTGGTGCAGTCACCACTAACCATAGTGAGAAGTTTTATAACCGTTGCTTCTTCCACCTTCTTCTCTTCTCGTCGTCAACCGTTGGCGTGTAGATCTCCGGTCTGCGACTCTTCTTCTTCAGTCGGATTCAACTTGAGTCTTAAACTACAAATTGTTATGATGTGACTGATTCCGGTACGTCGGTGGAGAGAGTTGTAAGTTGTTGAAGAAACTTTCATTGGTTGTCCATGATCAAACACTCGATCCTGACTAACCACGAAACCAATAAAAGGATCCTAAAAATCAACAAAAACAGAACCTAAAGACCAACAAAGAAAAAAATCTTTATTTAGAAACGATAAAACCATCCACTTTATCTCTCTTCCATCTCTCATCTTCAAATTCTTCCCATTTATCACTAGCATTCAAATTTGCCACACCATTTCCATCTTCCATTTGAGAAACAAATCTTTGTTTCTTACCCAAAATAGAATCTACAGTCCTTCGAACTATGTCTCTGTTGTTAATGTCTAGAACTTCGCAACATCATTAATGTTTAACCAACTTCAAGAATAATAGACATCTCAGATTTGAAACTTATTTTTTTTCCTTGAAATCAAACATAACTCTAAAGTGACATCCGATGTAAACTTCAAAGAAGAAAGTATATAGGCCAATGAGTACCAAATTAAATATAAAAAAACCTCCAAATTGACGTCCAAATTAATTAAGAATTCAGTATCTTCGTTCAAAGCAAATGAAGGGATTTTAGGTCAAAACTAAGTATGAGGTAAATAGGTTATAGATTCAAATTTAGTTGGCAGATTGAATTCGAACTTTGTTAGATCATATCAAGAGAACAAATCCACGAACTGAAATGACAGAGAAGAAATATAAATCTGAAAAACTGAAAAAAAGAATGCATAAAAGAGGAAAATCCGGCGAAAGGTTCCGTTCGCCGGAAACCCTTCGCCGGAAAACTAGATCTGGATCTCTCTTTCACAGTACAAAGTGGAAAAAACTATTTCGATTTTAAGGAACAATGGCACAAAAGTTAGAGGCACTCTAAAGTGGTGGCAGATTCGGTAAATATCTAACCTAACTGACTAAACCAGAATTAAGTAAAACCGGTTCCAGCAACGTGATCATTTCTACGTCGGTCTCACCCCAACTTCAAAAAAGTAAGAGAGAAGAAGAGACTCGCTCGCTCTTTCGCGTAGGTAACCCATAGACGACAGATATCTTCTTCATCATCATCTTTTGTTTCTCTCTCTACCTCCTCATCATCTTCTCTCTCTCTCTCTCTCTCTCTCTCTTCAGGAATGTCCTCTCTATTTGGGAACTGGTTATCTCCAGTCCTGCTTGTTAATCTTGTCGAATAATCTCTGTAGGTAGCCATCTTTCAAATCCATAAAGTTGAAGTTTTTTTAACACTAGAGAGAGAAAGAAACAAGAAAGGGGATTCATTCGTTGAGACAGTACTTTGGTTGTAGTGGTGGTGGTGGTAGAGAGAGAAACACCAGAAGTGTTGCAGAGACATGGGTAGTACAAAGAAGAGATGGAAAATATCTTTTCACCGATCTTCATTAAAACCAGATACTAAACAACCCCCAAAAGAATTCATCTGTCCTATTCATGGATCTTTAATGGCAGATCCAGTTATTGTTTCTTCCGGTCAAACTTTCGAGCGAAACTGTGTTCTTATCTGTAAAAATCTAGGGTTTTCACCACTCATTTCTCATGATGATGCCTCATCAAGACCTGATTTCTCAACTATTATACCCAATATAGCTATTAAATCAACTATTCACAACTGGTGTGATACTCAGGGGATCGAACGACCAAAACCCATTGAATATAACGTTGCTGAGAAGCTTGTTCGTAATGTAATGGCTACCCAAGTAGAAGAAAACCCTAAAAAAGTTGAAGAAAAGTTGAAAAGCATGATAGAAGATGAAAAAAGTGCAGAAATTGGGTGTTCAGATAGAGAATTGCTTAAAGGGGTTTCAGAGAACCCGCCTATTATGAAATTCTCTCATGCTGTGACTGATTTGAATCGGAGACCGGGTCATTTCTATACTAGTTCAGAAGAATCAGTAACTACAACGATTCCAAATACTCCTTTACCATTATCAACTCGTCCAGCTTGTTATTCTTCATCTTCTTCGTCAGAAATTGAAACCCTAAATCCAAATTCTATCGAAGAAGAAGATGAAATTGTGTGTAAATTGAAAAGCAATCAAGTATTTGAACAAGAAGAAGCTGTGATTTCACTCAGAAAAATCACAAGAACGAAAGAAGAAATTAGGGTTCCGATTTGTTCTTCCCGGTTACTTTCAGCTCTCCGTCCACTTTTGATTTCCCGATACACCGCAGTTCAAATAAACGCTGTAGCTGCGTTGGTAAATCTCTCACTAGAAAAAATCAATAAAGTGAAGATCGTACGGTCAGGAATAGTTCCATTATTAATTGAAGTATTAAAGGGAGGATATCCTGAGTCGCAGGAGCACGCAGCTGGTGCACTCTTCAGCTTAGCCCTTGATGATGAAAACAAAACGGCAATCGGAGTTTTAGGTGCGTTGACTCCATTACTTCATATGTTGAGAGGATCAGAAAGTGAACGAGCTCGGAACGATTCAGGACTCGCTCTATATCATCTCTCACTCGTTCAAAGTAACCGATCCAAACTCGTTAAACTCGGAGCGATTCCAATGTTATTAACAATGGCGAAATCAAGAGATTTGAGTAGTAGAGCATTGCTAATACTGTGTAATTTAGCATCTTGTAGTGAGGGTAGAGGAGCAATGCTTGATTCAAATGCAGTTGAATGTTTTGTGGGGATGTTGAGAGAGAAAGAGATTGACTCGGAGTTAACTCGTGATAATTGTGTTGCTGCTTTATATGCATTGAGTTATGGGAGTTTGAGGTTTAAAGGGTTGGCAAAAGAGGCAGGTGCAGTTGAAGTATTGAGGGAAGTTGTAGAGAGAGGAAGTGAAAGGGGAAGAGAGAAAGCTAAGATCATTTTACAGATGATGAGAGAAAGAAATGGTGGTGGTGGTGGAGAAGATGAAGGTGGTGAAGAGATTGATTGGGAAAGTGTGTTAAACTCGGGTGTGGTGAGTCAGAATCGTTTTCGACTCGGTAGTCCTAATTCAACCGACTTTTAATTATTTTTTTTATTTAGCCTACCTTTTGATTTTGGGCAAGATTGTAATTATTGTCAACTTTTGGGTTTTTTTTTTTATCAAGCATGTGGGTTGGATTAAGATAGTTCAGTTACCCGAAAAACCGGATAACCAAGAGAACCAGTTCTTACATTGGTTCTGGTTCCTTTCTTGTTTCTTGTTGGATTTGGGATTTGAGTGTGAATTGGAGTCGAGGGTTCTGGAACTCCGTCTGATTATTATGGTTTGGGTGCCTGATAGGAACCAAATCCTTTGTTTCAAGGTTAATTCTTATGTTAGTGGGTGTCGGTTTTGGAACCGAACTGATAGTAGTAGTATATAGAATATTAATATGAAGGGGTTGTAAAGTTTAATTTATGAAAAATCAATCTTTTTTGTGGGATTATTACTTTATTAGATTCGATATTGAAAAAGTGTCTAACCGTCAAAGTGCTAGTTTAGCTGGAAATCAGTAAACTAATATATACTCCATTTTACTATATTCCATATTTCTGGAGATTTGGGACTAATAATACAATCTCCTTTGTTTTTAATTCGGAAATCAATTTGAGAAATTGGAACCAAACAAATACTTCTACTTATTATTCAAACCTAAGAGAACCATCGCTCTTCGCTCGATCATATTCCAAAAACAAAACGTGGTATCATTTGTTTGAGAAGACAAGATCGGCGTCTCGTGACTTGGTATGTTAAATTTTAACTGCCCTCCTTTTTATGCCATGAACCAGCGTGACGGGCCGGGTAGGTGAGGTAACATATTCCTCATTAGGAGATGACCACTTCTTCCATTTGATTCCCTCTATTCCTTCTATTGTGATCAGAGTCAAAAAACAAAGAAAAGAAGACGATGGTCAAATGACAAGGAAGCGACAAAAATTTTGTAAAACGAAAGGGAAAGATTTTGATTTGGTTGTTGTCTCTCTGTTAAATATCGGGGAGGAATGGAAATTGACGGGAGAGACTAAAGTGAAATGTGTACATATGCAGTGAGAACTAGGAACCGGTGCATTGAAAAAAAAAAAATACTCGTCTTAGTTGAGATACCATATAGTATGTGATAATAAGGCATATTCCTGTGACTTTACTTTCATATTGAGTTTTGGATTTGTAAAATAGAGAACACATGAATCATTAAGTCGTATACTCCTATCCTGTGCATCTTTATCAAACTGTCTTGATCAAACTATAGGAAAGATAGAGCACACTTGGTGGTGGGTTCAAAAGATGAAAAAGATTTGTGCATTTAATAAAACGTATGGGCATAGAAGAAAATAGATAGTACTATGCACTACTATGTAGGTGTTTCTTTTCCTGCTTTTGAAGTTTGATTGACGTGTCGTGAAAACTAAGAAACATGATATTATACCATCCTATAACGAAATTCCCAATATGCTAACTCCTTTCTTATCTCACTGAAATATGATATTATACCTAGTGAACTATACGATTCTTGACACTCCTGACGAGCACCTAATCTATGTGGTAACCCTGTAGTCACGTAGAGAGAGAGAGAGAGGTTAAGAACTCGGTGAAAGAGACATTTAGTGGGTTTCTTTTCGTTCCTCTGGAAATGGCGTATGACAAATGTCTTTTTTTACAAATATTGATACTACTCATCTTCTTCATTATAGTTTTCTCATTCTTCCAGTTTGCAGAAAATATCAATGGACCAGCAAGTATAATCATCTCCATCCTTCCCTTGCTAAATTCTAGGCCCCATTAGCTTGGTGCCAGAGGAAATTGTGGCTTCACGAGATAGGAATGGAAGTAACAAGAAAAAGAAACAATTCTTGAATTCCTTATTATCATAAATTTCTAAAATCTTTCTCAATCTCACTAAGCTCAAATTTGTACTTCTTCCACTCCATGAAATCTCGAAGTCTTTTTTTTTTATTTCCCCATAATGACATAACCCTTGAACAAGAACATCATATCCAAATTCGCCTTCATACCCTTTACTAAGTATTTCGCCAAACACCACGACCTTATCCTTCTTACAAAAAACCTTAACTAAAGCTTCATAAGACTTCGCAAGGACAACCTTCCCATTAAGGACTTTTCTTGCCTTATTGACTTCACATCCAACTCCAATACCATAAAACATCATTAGTAAAAATTATTTGAGAACCTAAGTCGCTCTTGTATGGTACAGATATTGATACGCATTAAGCTAGGAATAGACCTCTTTAGTACGCCCTTTTCAGTAGAACATTAAGCTTCCATAACTTCCTTAAGCAAGATTATATATTTACGATGCTTGATGCATATAGAATAGATATAATATTACTCTCACTAGTTAACTAAGTAATCTACTACTTAGCTACCCAATTCATAATTTTTGACAACTAATATTTGGTTAATTAAGACTAAAGATTTCGATAAGCCAAATTTAGAGTACTGGATCACTAAAGCGCAATAGAGTATAGACTATGCTATAAAATTCATAAAATATCGAAGAATCAGCATTTACATTTATAATCTAATGAAAACAATTCATTAATGTTTCTAATTTCGAACGGAATTAAAAGCATCACATCTTCGTCGAACCTCACCATTTTTTCCAACTTTAACTCCTAATCTACTAAGCTTCTCCATTGAATAAGAAAATGCATCAAAAAATGCAGTTTGATTTGTTGCAAATCTCTCAACAAATGGTCTAGTTCTTGAATCCCTAAATAACCCACTATCTGATTCCAATAACCCTAACCCTCTTGGCAAATTCTGATAAAACATATTATCAAATTTCCCTGGTGTCATAATATCATTAAAAACAGACATTGTTGGATCTTTCTTGTAATTAGAACAAGATTCCTTCAATCTATCAGCAAATTTAGGGTTTAATGATGGATCAATTGGTGATTTCTTACTAAACCCATAAACCCTATTAGCAAATTCTTTACAATGAGAAAACCCAATTGTATGAGCACCAGATAATGCTACCATTTCTTCAATAGTAAACCCTCTTTTCCTAAAAAGATTGATAATTTCAGAGATTTTCATTGTGGGTAATGGAAGATTACCTTCAACATATGAAGAATTTGATAAAAACCCATCTTTTCGACCTAATCGAACTTGATAATAAGGACCACCAACCATTACAATAAGATCACGAGTAGAAACAGAGAGAATATCAGAACATGAAACTATACCAGGGCATTTGAGTTCTAATGCAGTTTTAGCTCGAACAATAACATCGAATCCGTCTCCGGGTAGAGAGAGATTGAGATCAGCATCACGTTCTGCTTTGTTTAAACTAGTAGAAGTGATGAGAATTGAAGCATCACAACCATTAATTATGCAGTCATGGAAGAAGATACGAAGGGTTCCGGCAGCTGTAGTTGGGTTATTGATTTGTTTATCAGTGATTGTTTGTTGAATGATATTTGAGAAATCTGGGCATGATTTGTCGTAGTAGTCAGTTGTAAGCTTCGATTTTGAAGGTATAAAGAAGGAGATGAAGAGAATGAACATTAAATGTGCAGACATTGCTGATTTTTTTTTAACTCCCCTGTTTCAGTTTTTAGCATTTATGAGGAAACTCTGTTCAGTGATTAGAGAGAGAGAGAGAGAGAGTGAGGCAGAGGAAGTGGATGAGAGAGATAAAATGGGCCGGTTCCAACGAGTTTTCTGTTTGTAAATCTCCATGGTATTCGGGTCTCAAATTTTGAACGGGTCAAAGATCAGTTTCCAATTAACCCATTGAAAAGAGAATAAAATAACAACAAGGCTACACAACCCACCTCCACGGACTCCCACTTGAACCGCATGCGAGAGAAACAAGAGTTTCTCTCTCATCTCACACGTTTAGTCACGTGGAGAGAGAAATAAGGGTTTCTCTCACATGCAGTTCAAGTGGGAGTCCCTGGAGGTGGGCTGAGTATACTTAATGACAAAATAAGGTGTCACTCCGTTGTCCTCAAATGTGGATCAGTAGACGAATGAGAAGAATTAGTGGCTCATTATACATTCTTTTAGCCAATGTGCAAGTCAATGTCAAATGTTTCAATAATCTTGTTTTGGATGGAGATTCAAAGAATGTAGTCGACAAACAAGCTGCAAGGAACTAGGAAGGCAATTTAATGCTCTTTGGATGAGTCTAAGAGTCATCCAACAAGCTCGACCTCGAAGAGTTTCTTCCGATTTACTATTATATTCCCATCGGGCAAACAATATGGTCGATCAGTTTGCAACCCAAGAAAAAGACTGATCTCATGTGATATATAACAAAATGTATACTAGCGGAACTTTAATGCACACTGACCATTCGAAAACAAAATTCGTATATAGGTCAAACGCGATGATGGACTGCATAAGTAGGAATGTAACTCTTTTATTTGAATGAATGGGAGGTGGTGGCTATGCCAGGAAAAACCCGGCACACGGTTAGAGCATATCCAACCGAAGGGGTTTTATATTAGGTTGAAAATTCAAATTTTCAGTTTAACCTCTTAGGTTCAACCGACTTCTCTTTGGATCGATTTTAGGCTCAGGCGCAAAGAGAAACTCAATCAACTCTAAGAGTGGAGTCAACTGAGCCCATTTTGAGTTGGTTTCCGTATGATCGTTCCGATCCCCAACAGTGATATGGAGGATCAAATATGGTCGTTGGATATGTTCCTATGACCAAATCTTGAAAATTTAGACAATTGGAGCTCATCCATGTCCAAATTTGGGTTGGTTCCCTTTACATAGAGAACTAGAGAGTGGTTCTTCAAAAGCTCCAATTAATGGATATTGGGAAGCCAGAGATGAAGAAGCACATTGCAGAGCAATTGCGATGAATGGAGTTGATTTTTTGCATATCCACAAGATACCACACACTTGTTTCACACATGCACAAGATCACACACGTTATTCACACCCCTACAAAATACCACACACTTGTTTCACACGTGCACAATTTTATGCCTACGCCTCTTAATAATGAGAGTTATTTTTTAAGTACAACATTTTCATTTTATTAATTTAAAAGGGTAGATTTTGGGCCTAAGCCATCCATGGTTGGACTTGCTCTAATAGGAGAGCTTGAGCAATAAGGGAGAATAATTAATTTTTGAGGAATAGTAATGGACAATTATCACTGATAGTTCAGTTGCTTGTCCATGTATTATCAAAATTTAGAATCTAGAAGATTGAAATTTAGTGGAGGTAGAAATTTATCTTTTATTGATTTTGTGTTATTAGTTATTGTTTAAATTAGTTTTATAGCCTTTAAAGCGAATAAGTGCCTCTAGGCAGGGGCGGATCCATGGGGGTGCGAGGGGGTGCGATCGCACCCCATGGATCCTCCCCCAAAAAAATAGTAGTAGTAGCAATTTTTTTTATATACGTTTGTATACCTATATAATATATGTCTAGTAACGTATGATTATGACGGTAAGAAATGTTTGGCTTAGTGGTGAAGGTTTGGGTAGAGCTTGGCCATGAGTGTGAGGTCATGGGATCGAAACCCTCCATTAACATTTTATGTATTTCTTTTGTATGTATGTGTGTATTACTATATATCTATGATAGTAAGTAGAGCTTGGCTTAGCGGTTTAACTATTTTATGTTACTGAAATTGATAATGAGTCGGTTATGCGAATATTTCGAAACATAAAATCGCTTAGAAAATATAATTAATGAATAGAAGTATTGTGAGAGGCGGTTTCAATCAATAGAGAGGCGGTTTCAAACTTGTTGAAGAGGCGGTTTCAATCAATAGAGGCTGTTTAGGATGCTTTAATCTGTGGCGGTTTAGTTTTGGTTTCCAAATTGAATTGAAATTGAAGTCGGTGGTGAGCATCCAATGGTTTCCAAATTTAAGTCGGCTTATACTATATAAATAGGGGGGTTTGAGTGCTTTGTAAAACACATCAACAACAACAACAAACACAACAAGTCTTCTTTAGAGAGAGCTAGAGAGAGAGAGAGAGCAAGTGAGAGAGAAATTTGGTCATAGTTTTGAGCGGTGTTTAATTTCTCGGTCGTCGAAGATCTATTATAGAAGGTTAATTTCTACGCGGTACACAATCTTGGAACGAACTTGCGGGTTGTGTGAGTCGTCTTCATCAATCCTTCAATAAAGATTTCTTGTTCGCCCGAGGACGTAGGTTTTAAGCCGAACCTCGTCAATTCTGTTTGCATATTTAGTTTTGGCATAGCTTTTCAATTAATTTTCATAATCGGATCAATTTCTAGGATAAGCTCGATAGCTTCCGCGACTTTTATTTCTAACATGTATTTTGTTAGTTATTGTGTTTGCAAAAAAAAAAAATTTTTTTAGGTATATAAGATTGCACCCCTTAAGTGAAAATTCTGGATCCGTCCCTGCCTCTAGGACAACTTATAGTTGTTATGAGTGTAGTCTAGTGTACCTAAATCAATTGATATATGGTTGTCTAATGTATTTGTATAGCCCTCTGTTTAAAAAAAAAAAAATCTAACCGCAACATTCCAACTATTACATCTAATTCTAGATTGTAGTAGAAGTGAGAAAAGCTTAAAAAAAAGTAAAAAGGGCTTAGATTTATATGTTTTCGTGGGCTATATTTATACATTTGGCCCATGTTCTTTTTAAAACAGAAAAATGATTGAATCAGATCTGTCCAAATCTTAATAGGAATCGATTGCCCATCAAATGAGTTCTTAGATCTATCAAGAGAAAGAAATATTTGTTGTTTAGGTGTAGGTAACTCTATTTTTAGCCTTTGTGTTGTTGCTCTTTTAAACAATGATGCTAAACGGGTAAAAAAGATGGGTCTGCCACAAGTTGTGAACCGACGTGACTGGCTCCAAT
>BEHA01000799.1:1016879-1028479 GCA_002897215.1 Eschscholzia californica subsp. californica
TCTACTGTGCCCAATGTTCTTTCTTCTCTAGTGCTAAGATTGTAAAGAGTAATGGAGTTTAGGTTGCACCTCTCGCGAAAACATATCAAACCATTTACGGGCTTTAACCTACACACCGCATCTATCATTACCTTATGAGTTTCACTATCTGCAACACATTCACGTAGATGCATTGAAGATAAAGAGACCTTAGGTACTATTGTATGGACAAGGATCATCGGGTTATTTTTCGATCGGGTAAAATATAAATCATGAAAGTGTCGATCGTGTTGAATTAAGTAATGCCAATTTTTACATATAGATTTAAATCGCTTCAATGTTTTTACTGGAAGTCTACTGAGTATCTCGTATACTAAAACATCATAATCAAGAACCGTAATATTATTGTTAGTAGTAGGGTTCTTCTTCCAAATATGATAATTACCAGTATCCGTCTTACTTCTCTTCTTCATGGCTTTCTTCAATCTACTTATCTACGTAGTCTCTCTCCTCTGATTCTCCCTCTCTCTCTTTCTCTGATAAGAAGTTGTTTTCCTGATTTTCTTTATATAGCAGATTTGGGCTTTTGATTTGAGGATTTGGCGTTAAAAAGGAAACCCTACTCTTATTAGATATTCTGACTTCCTTACGTATCCTACTATGTTAGGGTTTCACAGTGGGTGCCAGCTGAGCAAAGCATCTCACGTGGATAACAAAATTTGTAAGGGATTGGCCATTTTCAGAAATAGTCCCTCCAAATTGGTTTAATTACAAACAGGGGCGTCCCAAGAGAAGAGAGAAGAAATTCTCAATAAAGAGAATGGAGGCTTTGGAAACATTAAAGAATGAATAAGACCGTGAAAAGAAATCGAAAATACTCAAAAACTTGTATTGCTGTGTATGAAGCTCATTCTGACCACCATAAATCTGTGAATGTAGTACAGTAAGTAAGAATGTCTGAATGTGTCCTTTCATCTCCATCAATGTTTGTCTCCATGAAGAAAAATTTATCGACATCTTCACCAACGAGATCGAAAAATAATGAAGACGCAAGACTTCCAAAAGTATAACCATCAGTTCCTCGGCTCAAGAAATGTGGGTAGAAAGAAGAACCCAATTCGTGGGGCATGTAATTATATCTACTATATTCAAATATAATCCTCGGTCTACTAGTGACTATCTGCCCGATACTTATCTACGCACCTATCCCATATTTCTTTCCGGTCAATGAAGCGTTGGAGCACTTCTGGGTCTTGTAAAGCTTCACAGTCTTCTTCTTTTCCAAACCAGTCATAACGGTGCTTGGCAATGTAGTCGTAGATGGCATCCCTCAAAACGGCAGGTATAATCATTAAAGCTTGCAATGCTGAGTAGGGAGGAGGTAGATACGATGCAATTCTCAATGCAGCTGTGAAATCATGTCATTGCAGAAAAAGATAAACTTTAGATTCTGTGAAACTTCAGAGAAACAAGAAATGAAAAGAAAGATATTGTCTCAGGAGTCAGGACTAGGGCAACTAGAGTGGATCGGTTACTAAATGAACAAACATCTTACAAGTTTAGTTTATAAACCACAAAATGTCTAACTGCAATCAATCAAAATAATTGCCCGTAAAATATGTGGTACACAAGGACTACCTACATTGGCAATCATTATGAATGACTTCCAGCGCCTATTGGAGGCATGAATAAGAAACTAAAGGATTAGAACCTCGTGAATGATTTTACCCTGCTCGTGCGCTCTGTTGGGGGCATGAACAGTGAACCTAAGAAACTGAGTTTTTTTCATGACCATCTTGATATAGTTATGTAGAACTTGAAGGCTGGAGCATAAAAAATGCATAGAGGAAGCGTCTTTGTCAGGAGTGGTCATTTCTTTGCTCCTATAATATGTTTTACTTGTATTTTCAACTTAATTTGTGATTGCAGTTGGGTAATAGTATTAAGAGACAATGGTGATCAATGTGAGGATCAGTATTGAGGAATACTTTGTAGACATCTTGCGACACGAATCAGATATCCTGGCCATAAAATTCCGATCATAAAAATCACTGAGGAAGTTCTTAAGCAAAGTAACGGTATCAGACGGAAATGAATCTCTTTTTTCAAGTTCCAAATAAACCGCACAAATATAAAGATCACCTTGTCTCATATTCAGAAGATTTGGAACTAAACCAGACAATCCAACTATGAACATAAAAGGAAACAAAGCGAAATGAATATGTTAAGCTTACCGGTCGAGCCTTGAGAGTACGTATTCGGACCTTCAACAAACAAGAAGCGTTGAAGAACGTCTTTTCTTTTAAGACCACAGTAACTTAAGTACGGTTCGGCAGCCTTGGATTGCAGACAACAGAATTTGATCTGCCGATATTCATCAACTCTGATTAACCATCGTACTCCTAGGTTAACATCGGCACAAGGAAACATTAAAAAAAAAGACTAACCATTTAGAACAAAGATCAAGGTTTAAGAATAGTAGATAAAACCATTTAGACTTACTAGTTTCTACCCATGACTACAAAACTAAAGTAGAGCCTAACTATTCAGTTTGTGGTCATCCAACTCAAAACCAATTGGCGATGAGTGAAGAGGACTTAGTTGACATTATATTCTTGGTTGCTAGATACTCCTTCTCACGTGGGTGGAGTTCAAACAGAACCAAGAACGAAAGTAGAGCCTAACTATTCAGTTTGTGGTCATCCAACTCAAAACCAATTGGCGATGAGTGAAGAGGACTTAGTTGACATTATATTCTTGGTTGCTAGATACCCCTTCTCCCACGTGAGAAACACAAACCCATAATAAAATCTTATTCATGCTTAGACTACAAAAAAAAGTCTAGAGATGGAACAACTTAACTTCACATAGACTACATAAACCTAATCACGAAGACATTCATGAACAAAATGAGAGAAATTGGTGGTTTCGGAGCAATGCTTGAACTCAAGCTAAACTTTCACAGAGAACAACACTAAGGTTGTGTGTGTGTGTGTTTTTTTTTTCTCATTGTTTGAATTTGATTCATCTAACTTGTCAGAATCTGAATTCTCTGACTCAAATGGACCCACCACAATCAACCCAAATCAGTCCTTCAGAGGAACATACTGAAATCTGACTCATTTTAATTCAGACCTCGAGCCAGATTTCATATCTGACTCGAATTAAAAAAACTACCTAAATGAAAAAAAAAAACTACTCCATTACAGAACGAAAACCCTAATAAAACTTTCAAATTTTGATCAGTCTAAAAATTCTAGAGAGAGAAAGTAATGAAATGAAATAGACAATACCATTGTGACAGAGATGGCAAACACCGTCATAGATGACTACACGGGGCTGAAGAAAACCAGAAATCAATTTTGTGTTCGATCCTTCTTCTTCATCAACATCGAGAACTTCATCAGCGGTAGCAGAAATGCATTTGGAGATAGAAGATGATGAATAAGTATTACTAGAAAGAGATTTTGAAATTGGAAAAGGAGATCGATGAAGAAGAAGAAGAAGAGGTTTTAATTTAGACAAGGAACGAGGAGGAGGTCTTCTTCTGAAGGTTGTTAATGTTGCCCTAATTTCAGTCATTAACATCATCATCATCACTTTCTTTCTTTTTTGCATCTTCTTCCCTGGATTGATCTCTCTTCTTTCCTTCTTTCTAGTTCCTTCTTACCAAAATGCCCGAACAAGCTAGAGGGGCACATAATTTGTCAAAGGGGCACATAATTTGTCAAAGGGGCATATACATTTATATTATTGTTAGCGAACTGATAGTAGACTAACGATGATTTGTTAAATAGTAACTGTAAAGAATTAGTTGTTGTTTTACTGAAGTTGAGATTTATCTAACCTATTTCGTAAAGTAATTGTTCTTAAATTGGAGTTCGTGAGAAGAAATGAATTTTTGATCGACAATATAAAGGTCTTTGTGGATGGTGGTTGTTGCTTTCATACGATCGAGTTGTGTCAACAGATTGTGTTGCGTCCAGACTTTGGTAGTCTAGCCATTGGACATGATCTAAACGTGTTGTGCCAGTAAGATACGATCCATTGCCCACCACCACACTCTGTTCGTTGTATATAAAATATAAAAATGTCCATTCTGCGCGACTCCTAAACCAACAATGTTTAGGTAGATAGACAAGATTTAGAAAGAGAAGCTGAGATCAATTGTTTTTTCTCAATCGGTGAAACGGCATACTTTCACTTGATTTGAAACTAGACTTACGGAAAAAGTGTAAGTTGATTCAAGTTATAGCGTAGATGATGTACGAGATCGACGATTAAGGAGGTCCTTATTACCATCATTTCTTAGTAGCTATCGCTTCGAGCAAGAACTTTTTGAAGGGAGTTTGGTAGGATACTCGCTAATACACGTTCCGAGAGACACCGAGCTAATATGAAGAGCTCCTAGCAACAAGGAAATATAGATAACCGCTTATTTTACTACCAGTGATAAGGGTGGCTCAACAAGCGAATCAGTCTTTCAAACGGACGCTCGCGAGAGACACTACATAGACAAGGCACAAAAAGGCCCTGAGTTCTCTAAGCCGACTCTCTTCCTTTAGAGAGGAAGCGAACCCTGTCCAAAAGCTAGAAAGGAATGGGAACTCAACGCATCAGCGTCGTTCAAACGGCCCCCTGAGAAAGGGTCCAGTGGACTTTGAAGACCCCCGATGTAGTGCCCACTGGAAGAGGGGTAGAGACGTAGAGTAAGTGTTAGCCCACCTAATTAAGTGAAGATTTTGCCAACCTAGTAGTCGAGCAAATTAACACTTACAATGCCTAAGAGAATATACATGGAGTATATAAATGTCCCAAGAAACTACCATTTGGATGGTGGTTTTTCAAATTCAGATATATTATCTGACTAGAAATCTGAATTGACCCAATTTGGGTTCAGAATCTTATGTCTTATACTCTTTAGAATCTCTGGTTAATCGAAATGGTTAAGTCAGATTGATTATTTGTCCATCAAATCAGACTAATGTTAAAATTAAAATGTGAAAAATGACTATTTTGTTGTGGGCCAAAAACAAGGTAAACTCAAATGAGCCAAAATTTCAATACAAACAAAGTAAAATCGTAACCCAAAAGTTGTTGGTACACTAAAAGTTAAGCTTCCAAGAGTTCCAACTACACAATTACTAAGAAATACATTTATAAGGTCAAGATTGCATAAGATCTAGTCAATATTGTCTTCTTCGTCCTTAAAACTCAAATTCAATGTTTGCAACTTGAAACCAGATCCTTGTATCACTTCAACTAGGCTTGAAGCAACTCCTGTAGATTGAACTGTTGTCTGCTTTGTCAACTGCTCAAAAACAACAATCAAACACAAATGAGAGAAAATTACATAGATTCGCAATTAGTGTATCATAATGCAAGAAGAGTTTAACCACAAGATGATCAAGGGATTTTTTGAAGTTTGCATAATCCTCTTGTCAAACGAAACACTGATAACCCGAATCACGAAACGAAAATTCTATTGTTCATGAGCTACGGCCCCAACTGTAGCCTGACCTTATGATACAAGGATCCTTGTGCCCTTTTAGCAATCTATCCAAATATGGAAAAAATGTGATGGATCAACAGTTCAATTGCAAGCCACATCAACAGCTTTGATTGGGTTTAGGAACTTCGACATAGCCTTGGACTTGAGTAGGCAAACCCTCGACCCAAATTGAATTGCTGATAATGGAAACGGTGGAAGATAAACTTGGTCTCTATCACTGAGACAGATGATCTCTAATTTAATAACGAACTCGAGATACTATTGTTTAGCGGTTTTTCTTCCCTCAATTTTATGCAGATACAAACATTATATAAGTGTGTGTGTGTGTGTGTGTCCGTGTTACTCGTTAGAAATACAAATGTTCGTGTAACATACCTCAACACTAGCAATGCTCTCAACGACCCGAACTTGCAAATCGCTGACACCCTCAATTTGCTGAAAAGCAAACATGAATGCGTATATTAAATACCTGTCTAAGGCGCCTATTATAAATTTGATTCGTTAACGAGCTTATGCAAATGGTAGCGAAATCGTTTACTATCTTTGGATCATACCAAAATGACTACAAGTACCCAAAATATTCATTTGAACGAGGAAAGAAATAGTCAATTAGTAGGGAATACTCACCTCTAAAGCAGTAATCACCTTAGGGATATCGGATTCATTCATTGTCCCTTCTGCCTTCATATTCGAACAACAAAAATCTCTATTAGACAAAACGAAACCACAAAAATCAAGGAAACTAGAAAAATCGTATTACGTATTCCTTATGCCCCTTGCAAGCCTACCTAATGTTCGAGCATTCGTCAATCACTTATAAACACAAGATGATCGCCTAATTTTTTTCAATGTGCAATCCCACTAAATACGTTTTCCCTCACATCTTAGTCTTTGTTTGCTACCCGGGAACTTTTGTAAATTCTCACATTTCATTTCATGAGCCAATTACTAAATAGGCGAAATCAAGAAATAGGGTTTGAATAATTGTAGCTATGTACAAATTTTTTAATCGGATTTTGTCAAATTCATATGGGTTAACTAGAAAATAGTCAAATTTTTTAATCCGATTTTGTTTATCACTTATCAGAAGATTGAACACAGAAAAAGACCCAATTTTGATTTAACAACCAATAATTTCGGAATCAAAATTCATCAAATTCTTCTGTTAATGTTGGGTTATTGAGTTCTTCATTAAGTACTTAGCTTCTATAGTAAACCAAAGGGTAGAGAAGAAAAGAGGGAAATTAGGGATTGAAATGGAAGTTACCTGAAATAACATAGTGAGCATATCAGAAGGGGAGACAGGAACAGAAACGGGTTGTTCAGAGACAGAAGTTTCTTCTTCTTCTTGAGTTTCTGGAATTAGGGTTTCTTCTTCAACAGCTCTTGTTCTTGTACTAGTAATAAAACCATGGGTAATCTTTTTCTTGGTAGTTAAATGTTGAATACTGAGGTTTATAGCATACCCATTTTTTCTTAAAGTCCAAGAAGAAGAAGGATTATGAATTCTCAGGTGAGAAATGTTTCTGTTGATAGAAGCATATAATGAAGGGGAAGCTGCAAGACTAGCCATTACTCTCTTCTTCTTCTTCCTCTCCTAAAGACTAGAGAGAGAAAACCAATAGAATGCCTTTGGAAGTGTTTTTTTTTCTCTCTCTCTCCTATCTATCTTCCTCTCCCTATCCAAGTTTGTTGTATCATCCACTTGTCAACTCACTCCTATGACTGAACTAAATCCAAAACCTCCTTAAATCAGTCTGAATCAGCTTAAACAGGTAGTAGTATAGACCAGTAGAACAAGACCTAATATTTTGAAATCTGACTTGAACTAATTTAAATCTCTAATTATTACTTCCCAAAGACAAATAATTACTTAAAATTCCAGGACAAACATTGTCTTAGAATTCCATATACTGAATAAAGAATTGATTTCAGCTGGGATCTGAGTTGTGGAGAGAAACATTTTCTTTGCGTTATAATTGGCGTTTGCACTTTTTGTGTTTTTTTCTCCAATAATTTTGCTCAGAATCTGACGTGACATCTGCTTATGTGCAACTGTTAAGTTAACTAATTTTCGAGAATTTCAGTACTTAAAAATCAGAGAAACAGATTATATCATCAATAATCTCTGAATACATTCACCATGAAAATGGGATTAATTTTACACTTTCAAAACAGTTTTCTACATCAATTCTCTTTCTTTGAAACCAGAGATGCTGCTTTTCCATATCTAGAGAGAGCACCAGCTAATACCGCCTTCTCCTTTACCTTCAATCTGCACAATGACAAACATAAAAAACGATTACAACCGGACATTCATAAGTATTAGAACCGAAAACATAGAAAATAAAATCATCTACCTCTTCGCCGATCCAAGAGCTTTTAGTTTTTTAACCTTCTCTGTTTTTCCTTTAATTACTAGTTTTTTCTTCACTTTCTGGCTCTTCGGTTGTTGCTGCTTAGAAGATGGTGAATCAGTTTTAGTCGTCGATCTTGGTTTCTGGTTTTCATCACCTTCAATCTCCATGAAGGTTGAATGTTCAAAATCCTCTTCAACCTTTTCTTGGTTGGCTATAACAGATTGATTCAGAGATGAAGAATCACCAGTGTTACAAACTGATGCAAGTTCTTGCTTTTCATCAATATCATTAGGCTCCATCAGGTTTAA
This sequence comes from Eschscholzia californica subsp. californica, assembly GCA_002897215.1. Taxonomy (NCBI): domain Eukaryota; kingdom Viridiplantae; phylum Streptophyta; class Magnoliopsida; order Ranunculales; family Papaveraceae; genus Eschscholzia; species Eschscholzia californica. Next base: position 1,025,039 of record BEHA01000799.1, read on the forward strand.
ATGTTCGATATCCTCTTCGATTTCTTCCATATCTGCTGAGATTTCTTCAATTTCTGGGTCAGTAGGTTCGTCAACAGACATAACGTCCCATGATTCTGAGGAATCATTTGAAACTGTCTGTGGATTTTGTCCCAAACTAGGAAGCTTTGGTAATGGAGTAGAAAGCGACCTGGCTTTTGTTGCAAGTCCTGAAACAGAGTCTGACTCGTTTGGATTTGTAACCTCACAAGTCACTGCCTTTTGAATCTTACCGAAAGCTATACTTTGTTTGGAGAACATCTGTATAAATCTGAAATACGAGATTTGACGTCATTTTATAGAATTAGCAGATTTGGGTCGAAAACAAAATAAGGTCAAAAGTTAAAATGATGAAACAGCGCAACTGTATTCAATCTCAGTATAAGTTGTGCATCCCTGATTTAGCCATTACACTGGCTCGTTAACTCCAGTTCAAAATGGTACCAGGTTTTTTCTTGGTATGGGGCTATGGGCCTTCCGTAGACGACCTTCGTCCACATAATAACGTCTTACCAGCGTAAAATGCCTCTTAGTCTAAATAATAGGATAAGCTTTCGTGTTCCACGGAAATAGTAAATAGTGGAGTATAAAATTACCTATTTGCAGCTTCCTCGGACTTGAGATATACGAACGCAAAGCCCTTGCAGATAGGCTCCCTGGTCTTTTTGTTACCTGAAACGGCTGGACTTATACTAACTATCCCAGGAAATCCTTTAAAAGCCACCTGCAGATCTCTATGGACATTTTTCTTTTTTGGAAGATTCCCAACACGGACACGAATTCCATTAGGAACAACTTCGGGTGCTGCAAATTTCCATCACATGTTGCATTTTAAGATAAAGGATATTATGATTAACAAAAAATTTGAAACATACATGAGATGAAGCTAGACAAATTAGAGCATCCAAAGAGATGTCGAATTATAGTGAAAGCTAAAGCAGAAAAGGATGACAGCAACTGGATCCAGGAAGAACTTCAATGCATATCGAGTAAGGTTGTACTAGTTGTTGGGATAATCCCACATTGGTTGTGGAAGGGGCAAGTGGTGAGTTTATAAGGATCGGAGAAGTGTTACCTCTAGAGCTAGCTTTTAGGTTAAGAGAGGCCTAAGACCACCCACCACTGGCATCAGAACCCGGGTTCAACAAGTCCTGGTCCAATAACTATTGAAGTTAAAAAAGCTAACGTGCAAGGAGGAGATTGTCGGGATAATCCCACATTGGTTGTGAAAGGGGCAAGTGGTGAGCTTATAAGTGTGGGAAAAGCCTTTTGCCTCTTCTGCTAGCTTTTGGGCTAAGAGAGGCCCAAGACCACCCAACACTAGTCGGACAAAAGAGCTTCAAAGTTCATGTTTTGGTCATTTCAGAGAAAATTCTATTAGAGATCAGAGATGTATAAAACGACAAATGGAGGGCAAATATGACAAGATTGGACTCGTATGTCTAACTTCTACGATTTTTGGTAGCAAACCGTAGCCTAGTAGTAAAACCCCAAATGTCATCAACTATCCTACTTTGGATGTGGAGAATTAAACCCCCAACAAGGTTAACTAACACTTGTCCAACGATTGTGATACAGCCTATATAATGTCGTATACTACAACGATAGAATCAGATCGTTCGCCATTTCTAGTATTCCATATATTACACAATTCCTTGTGCCCTCGTGACTTAATGCTGGATAGGCCAGCAAAGAACATTTCATCAATCGTAATATGTAAACAGAAAGAAATCTATTCATGTTCAAAGCTAAAGCAATACTATTACCCATTAAGGTTTAGGGTTCTAAAATCGATAGAAACATACCTGTAACTTCATATCATATAAAGATGCAAATATAGTTACTCAATATACTCAAAAACATAAAAGATAAATAATTTCTATAAGAAGATGTAATCTGTAAAAAAATGAATCAGTAAATGAATTAAAAAACTAACCTTTAAGCATTTGTTGTTCTTTCTTAGAACTAATCATTTGTGGATTATTCTTAAGCTTATTAATATTAGCAAGTTGAGCTATCCTACTCTGTTCAATTTCTTCAGCTAATTTATCCTCAATTGAAGTATCATACTCTTTTCCTTCTCCAAAACCAGCAGGTTTGTTCTGAATCCAATTTTTCATACCCTCAAATGGTAGAAGCATACCCTCTTCATCTTCATCATCTTCCTCATCATCTTCATCAAAACCTTGCTTTCCCAAGGGACTGTTATTACCTTTTCTCCGTTTCTTTGTAGCATATAGAGAGAACCCAGGTCGACCCTGACCAAGAAAAACACAAATTTTTCAGGTGGGTGTATCAGTATCATTAAGATAAACTAGGGTTTTGTACAAAACTAGCTGAACTACAACTTATTACTTATCCAAATCCACATTGATGCATATAAATGGTCATAACCCAAAGATTAATATGAAAAAAAGAAGTTAGGGTTTAAGATGATTTTACCTTTTGTATCTTTGAAAATAGAGAATTATGATTTGTAGTAACCCCATATGTTGTTCTTCTACTTAATCGTAAACAAATAAATGAAATCCAAGGAGTAGAAGAAGAAGGAGTTCCAAAAAGAGAATTCCTTTGGCAATTTGAAGAATACAATGATGGAAGTGCTCCTACCCCTGCCATTGTCTGCTATTCTTCTCCTAGAGAGAGAGAGAGAAGTGCTTCTGCTTCTGCTTCTGCTTCTGCTTTGCTTGTTTTAAGAGAAAATTTCAGTTCCCTCCCCTATCTAGTTTTCCTGCTATCATCAGTATTTATGACTATTAGATTGACGGCTAGGATTGTCTGATGTGGTAAGTATCTCTATGAAACATATATCTTTGTATAAACTTGTTTTCGAAATAGATAAAAAATAAGTTGGAAATAGATCCATCCATCTTTAGAAAGATGAACAATCTTTTGGAACTGAATGATAAGATCGTTTTTTGAATTTTCACATTGTACTCTGTCATTTAGTCGTTTCAGTTGTTTGTACAAAATAAAGTTTGCAACAATTCGCACAAAATTACCCTACTAGTCTTAGATATTCTGATCCGTATTACAAAAGTTCTTTGCTTTGTTGGGCAGTACTAAATCCTGAATTTACATTTTGCACAAATCAAAATTCCTGAGTCATCAAAAAATCTTTGACAGAAAGAGAGCATCCGAACTACTTCTCCCAGTCTACCTCGACTTGACCATCTGCACAAGTACGGGTGGGAGATATCAGTACTGTTGCCGAATCAAATGAACGACAACAAGGGGTTGATGAGTCTAGTTGTCTTACTCTTGAGGTTAACAGCCTTGTGGGCTTGAGTATCAGCCTCGGAGTTGAATACCTTCGGAATGATCAGAGAGTATGATAGAATCTACATTATTGATTTCTAAGAGACGATGAAAGTTTGCATAGGGGTATAGAAACCGTGGAAGCATTGGCATCTTCAACCAAGC
>BEHA01000799.1:1040386-1055678 GCA_002897215.1 Eschscholzia californica subsp. californica
CTAGTTGCAGGACACTCACACCACACAAATCCTACATGTTAGGTACTTGTCCCTAAATCTAACGGTGGGTAGATCATCTCAATCTATACATCATCTCTATTATTTTATACACTTCATCTCTATTATTATAGTATACCTATATTCTAGTTGGAAGAGTGAAGAACTTTTTTTTTTTTTTATGAAATGAAGAGTGAAGAACTTGAGGTGGGACTTTGATGAAGGAAGAATGGCGAAAGAAAAAGATAGATATCACATTGGAAGCTTAGAATTTTCACTTACCAAGTAAAATGATATTCTAAAGAGTTAATTCCTATTTGGCCCCTTACTTTGTGACCAGCTTCCTTTATGGCTCCCTTTTTTTCGTAATTCAAATATGACCCCCTTTTCTTAACACCGTCAGTCAACTTATATAGTTAATCTTTTTGTTTCCATTGTTACCCTTGTTTATAAAAGAGATTTTGGAAATTCAAATTTGACCCCCTTAAAAAATGGGATGATTCTCAAAAAATTTAAGTTGTTTAAAAAAAAATTAGGGGTCAAAACAGAATTTCTTTTAAAAATACCAAACACACTTCTCTCACCTCCATGTCATCACTAATCTGCCCATGTCATCAATCACCTGCCACCTCACCATCTTCTCCGGCAATGGTCGCCGGCCGGCAAAAATTCCGGCGACCATTTTTTTTTTCTTCCCTTCTTCTTCTTCTTTCTCTCTCTTCTTTCTCTTTCTCTTTCTTCTTTATTCTCTTTCTCTCTCCCTCCTTTCTACTCTCTCTCTCTCTCTCCCTCCTTTCTACTCTCTTTCTCTCTCTAATGCTCCGGCGAAGGGGTCCTCCCCTTCGCCGGAGCACTGGTTTCCAGACGAAACCAGCCTGGTTTCGTCTGGAAACCAGGCCAGACCAGACGAGATCGTCTGGTCTGGAAAAACCAGACGAGATCTGGTCTCGTCTGGACCAGATCTCGTCTGGACCAGATCTCGTCTGGACCAGATCTCGTCTGGTTTCAAGACCAGACGAGACCAGGATTCGTCTGGTTTCAAGACCAGACGAGACCAGGATTCGTCTGGTTTCAAGACCAGACGAGATCTCGTCTGGTCTTGCCTGGTTTCCAGACGAAACCAGGCCGGTTTCGTCTGGAAACCAGTGCTCCGGCGAAGGGGTCCTCCCCTTCGCCGGAGCATTAGAGAGAGAGAGAAAGAGAGTAGAAAGGAGGGAGAGAGAGAGAGAATAAAGAAGAAAGAGAAAGAAGTGGGAGAAAGATGAAGAAGAAGAGAGAGAAAGATGAAGAAGAAGAGAGAGAAAGATGAAGAAGAAGAAGAGAAGAAAAAAAAATGGTCGCCGGAAGTTTTGCCGACCGGCGATCATTACCGGAGAAGATGGTGAGGTGGCAGGTGATTGTGACGTGGGCAGATTGGTGATGACATGGAAGTGAGAGAAGTGTGTTTGCAATTTTTTAAAAGAAATTCTGTTTTGACCCTTAATTTTTTCTAAACAACTTAAGTTTTTGGGAATCAACCCATTTTTTTAAGGGGGTCAAATTTGAATTTTAAAATCTCTTCTATAAACAAGGGTAATAATGGAAACAAAAAAATTAACCATAAAAGTTGACTGACGGTGTTAAGAAAAGGGGGTCACATTTGAATTTACGAAAGAAAATGGGCCATAAAGGAAGCTGGTCACAAAGTAGGGGGCCAAATAGGAATTAACTCTATTCTAAAATTAGTGACATGTACTTACTGAGTAAAAGTTAGAGTGGAAAATGAGACATAATATGTTTCGTTAAACTAAATTCAAAACACGAAGAAAAAAAATATAACTTGTGCTTCTTAAAAGTGATATCAAAATTGAGTTTAACAAGTGATTGTTTTTTTCGAATCCAAGGAAAACATATCCATTAATAAGTGATAAAATCATAATGATACAAGGATGGTAATTGTTATTTCTCTCCTCTGAAAGCTTCATGAGAGTTACATACCTTTAAATGCAAAGTGCCTCATGAAGGGAAAAAAATTAGACTAGACACAGACACAAATAAAGACTCTAAAGGCCGACTAAAAGACCCTGAAGGCCGACTAATACTGAAAATACCGCAGTCGAGGTCGCCGCCACCATAACCAGGAAGACGCCGCTACCACCCACCAATTTTATTGTACTAAGATTGATAAACTAAATAACCTTTCTCATCTACCCTTCTCCGCAGGATCACCACCGCCACTTAACAAAACAGTCCCCACCACCACCGCAAAAACACCACATAAACCACCACCCTTTACCACAACCCTCGTCTCCACCATCACACCACCACCACCACACATCCACACAACCACTAATACTAAAAATCCACGCCACCACCACACCAACCTCACATAAACACCACCACACCACCACCACCACCCTCCACAATCATTAAACACTACCACGGATCCCTCCACCACTCCATTATCAAGAAACCGTAAAATCCTGCCGCGCCACCCCCACCTCACCAACACCATCTTACCATCACCATCAGACCATCACCAACACCACCGACACTACCACCATCACCATCACCAAAAAACACCACCGCCACCCACCACCACCCCACCATCACAAAACCCACCACCAGATCTAGCCGTAAACTCCAATCACACAACCACCACCACTTTCAACCATGAACACGGTAGATCCCAATCACTCCACCACTACCAGATCTATCCATAGTTAAATCACACTATCATGCAACGGTTAATGTTGAAAGAGAGTAGAAAGAGGAAGAAAGGGTCAATCCCTCGCCGGAATTGGCGAAGGATTAAACTTGAAACAGCAAACGGTTTGTTCTTTGTTCTTGAAACCTACGAGAGAGAGAGAATCTTTTATTTCTTTCTCTTTTTAGGCATCCGACAACAATCTTGGTTGAATCTCGGCCGATTTATGTAGCTAGATAAGATTTAGAGTGAGAAAACAAAACACTTTTTGTCGCTAAGTTATGTCCGATTACATACTGTGGTCGAGATTCAGTCAGAATTGTGGTTGAACAGAGTCTCATTTTCCTTCAAATTTGCTACATGAATGATATTTGGAGAAACCAAAATGACTTTGTTTTAATTAAATCGACATTAAAATTATTTAAGGAATCATAAAAGTGTCTATCAACTTCCAAAAACTATGATATTATTCTCTTCTATATCTTTTGGGAAATATTATTAACTTTCTTTTTATTTGTTTTTTTTTTTATATACTATTAACTTGGAAATGAAAAGTGTGGGTGGATGATCCTAGTCCTCTCCTTTATGATCAAATGGTGGGGAGAGCATTATACATAAAAGGGTCATTTAGTACAGCTAAATGCAGCATATATCTCCTTCATATAATTTTGTTAGAGAAAAACAGCTCCTTCCACCTCTAAAAGTAGCTTAAAAGGAAACAATTTCTTTGAACAAAACGAACTTAGGACCCATGGATACTTGTCCTTATCTTATAGAGGATAAACCAAAGGTGATCATAGAGGGGATGTTTTTGTTTTTCCCATTTCCCCAATCTAAATAAAATGAACACAAAATCAATCTAAATCAATCGTCCACGTATTTTACCCTCCGTTCTATCCCATTTCTGTTCAGGTATTAATTTTTCTTTAGTCGAAAACAAAGAGGCTTTGAGTCTCAGACTCGTATTTTTCCCTCAGGATCTATCCCATTCCCGTTTAGGTATTAAATAAAGTAAATGTAGTTCATTTTCAAAGAATTTTTCTTGACATTTTGTTTTTCTTAGTAGTTATGTGGATAAGGGAGTTAAACAATTTGAGCTTTCTAAGTATGATAACAGGTTCGCCTGCAACAATGGGTGCTCCCAGTTATGAAAACATGCACCTAAAAAGAGACGGTGGCTTCTACGCCCCGTAGAAAATGTACAACCCTTAACTGCCGAAAATAATCTCAAATTCATGGAAATGTGGTTTTAACATGGTATGTAGATAGATGTCTCTAAATAGAAGCAAGTTTTAGGCTACTTCAATCAAATCGATTCCATCTTACATATTTTGATTTACAGACACCAATGTATTCTACAAAATATAGAGAGATTCACTTCGACCATTACGACTTTCCTGTCCATACGCTACCGTGATTAAAAAAAAAACAGATGCATTATACCTTACAAATAATCCCAAAGAGCTTTTGAGAGCGAGAGAGACGAGATTCGCCACTACGAACTATGGCCCCAATGAATCAAACAGATGGGAAGAACTTGTTGAGATTAAAAGGTAATGAGTAGAATTCCTCACTTCTTGAATCTGTCTTGAAAGACCTAAACTTGTCCCACCAATGCATTCCTCTATCTTTCCTAGTCTGGTTGTCCTTATGATGCAAAGTAACATCGAGAAACAACGCCAAGAACCCGCCAACAAAAGCTTTTGATGAGAAAGGCACATTGATCATATCATTGAACTGCAAAAACCCAAGAAAAAATCGACATTCAGTCTCAAAGGACCCGTATAAATCGGTGTTGTGACATCATGTATCTACTATAAGGAAGTTTATATATTACCCATCTTGCTCTGGTATGAACAGGACCGTAACCGTTGATTACTTCGTACTCGTTAAAATATTGAGGCACCGAAAGACCTAAGAAAATGGAGAAGCCTAATATGAACTTGTTCCTAAAACTGTTTAGGTTGCAAAACTGAAGAAAGCTGAGACCTGCCGAACCTGTTCATATATAATGAAACAACATATCAGATAATTCGAATTTATAAAGACATCCAACTCAAAACCAGGCAATAGTGGAGAGGCCTTAGATTATTCTTGGTCATGAGACTTCCATTTGTCCAGCACGGACTGACTATTCTCACATGCCCCTTCATGAGAGGTGTTTTTTGAGCCTACCACGTGATTTTTGTTGCTTGGCGCATAACACTCTTACAATAACCCTACTCATATGGGCCTAGATCTCATACCATATTAAGTTGTGGACATGTAACTCAAACCCAATTAATAATGAACGGAAATGGCCTATATTGATCACGAGACTTCCTTATGTCCATGTGGGATTATTCTCCCATAACAAAGTTACCCAATGGGACAAGAGAGGTTGCTTGTTGTTTTCAAATAATAAAATACATACCCACGTAAGCGAAGAATAGGCAATAAAACGCGGCAATTATAGGAGCTGGAATTGAAGCGAAGATTGATCCAAACTTTCCTGAATAGCCAATAAGACATTTAACTTAGTTGTAAAGTGATACTTCAAGAAAGATTACATTTTAAGGTTGGTAACTTACCAAGAACCGAAAAGAATAACATGAAACCAGCTGAAATTTGAACTACTCTTCTACTTCCGACACGGGTTAACGCTAATAGACCAGCATTCTCGCTGTTGTTGACAACCAAATAAATGTATTCTCAGAATAAAAACTTTTGTTCAGTTCGATAATAAAAATAATATAGATAGAATAGACGTTTTAATCTTAAAAATCTTACGGAGCGACAGTGGAGCCAGTTACAGTTCCAAATAGTCCAGAAAGTAAAATCCCAATTCCCTGAAATCAGAAATACCCAACTTTTAAATATAAAACAACATCCAACAACAGCCTCAAAACCTAGAAATTGAGTTCTCAGTTCATTTTTCACGTTCTTTTCCTATCTTTCCAACTTAGAATTTTTACCTGCCAACCAATACCACGGCTTAGAACAGAAGGCGGCATGTGAGTGGCACTTGAGTACCTTGACACTGCAATGAAGGTACCTGTAGACTGCATTTATAACGAAAAAACGGGTATAAGAGATATCGATATCAACTCGCTGAAATGATTTAAAATATTTGCATAAAGGCTGCCCAAAACATCGACAAATGACATCGAGTTAAGTACAAAAACGGAAGGATGACAGACCTCTACAAGAGCTACAAATGAAGCCATCATCATAGCGAAAGCTTCGCCTGCATCAAATGTAGGTGCTCCCCATTGAAATGGATACGGAATGCTTATCCTGCAGATGAAAACCAAAACCTAATAAGAACCAACACTGAAATAAGTAACTAACTTAATAATTTTATGTCTCACCATAACAATGCTACGACTAAAAACTCTGAAATGCCATTTCAGTAAGAATTTAAGGAAACTTTTAAACTTTAAAGGTCCTCAACCCTACCAAAATTAGTACAGGCAATAGCTATACCCAGGCCCAGCACCTAAAGAAATATCAAATAAGACTGAGTAATTAATCTTATAGAAAGACAAAAGCTCACCATGGAGCAGCAGCAACAAGTCCAGCACGATCAGTACGGCAACTCAGTTGAGTTTTTGGAGGAGAGTTCTTGTATGCACCACCCACAGTAAGAAGGTGAGCATAAATCCATACAATTACCACCGAAAACAAAACAGCGAACCGATCAAAGACGTGCTTGTCTAGACGTATCACATGTGGTATATACTGAAACAAGCATTGAAGTAATATTAGTTAGCCAACTCATACCATCTGAATATTCTAAAAAACAGGAAAATGAGGAAACACATCCAAATAGTACCTGAGAGAATATAATTAAGAGTATAAGCTGAGGTAGTCCGATTTCAACACATTTTGCAACCTAAAAAATTTCAGTATAAGAAGTCTCAGCTATGCCATATAATTAACTCTGCATAATAGGAATTTCAAACCTTTAATCTTTCTAATAATAACAAAAAAGAACCCACCCCAGGAAAACCAAGCTCGTAGAGCCCAAATCCTGCTAGGCCTACCAACGGAACAGCTGAAAGTGGACTTAGAAACCTGTACAATATAGAGAAGGGCAAAAAGGTTTGCTTAATTCTCGAACTTCAATAACATCGCATACCCAAAAGCAAACGATATGAATTCTCTTAAAACCAAATGGACGAACTATAACTTCATGAAACTCGTGTGTAAGCTTAAAAGCCAAACAAGGAGCAATTCAATTTTCCAGTGAGCATTTGTATCTCTCAATTCCGTGTACTAGCATCTACTTGCGGGTACAAACATACTGAACATGACTCACCATATTCTGAAGTTCTACTTCTTCATTTAAGTTCAAATTTCAAAACCGTCTTTTATAGTTCTAAGTAGTTACTAAACCAACCTTGTGACATTGCGCCAAAGACCACTAAAGCCAAGAACAATCTGAAGTGTTGAAGCAACAATAAGAGCACCCTGAATTCCCCGCATTATCCGCTCAAATTTCTGCACAGACATAAGTCTCACGTTTAAACCAGTTCCATCAATAAGATAGAACGATAAAATAAAATCAAGAAACAGAGTTAGGTTCAAGCGACTAAACCTCGCGAGGATCCACAATTCCACTGTATCTACCAGCTAAAATGATCGAAATTGTAGGCACCACGAAAGTATAAGCTCCTCCAATTACAGCAGGTAATCGTGTCCCAAATGTTGTTTGAAATAGTGTATTCAAACCAGCAACAAATAGTAGTGTCTGGATAACCCTTGCTTTCTCCTCCTACACATAACAAATTTGATTCTGGTTATATGGATGCCCAATTCAAAGAGTTCATATAAACAGATCTTTTAAAATGAAGCAAGAAATAGAAGTTATCATATTCGACTTTTAATTTTTCGATTCTTACATTTCCTCCTCCCATCTGAGGAACAAGAGCAGTTGGAATGATAACAGTAGTACCAAGCATAACCAAATAATGCTGAAAACCGAGAAGTATCGCCTCCGCTGCATTTCAAAATAATCAAATGATGAATAACATATATCAAACAAACTCGAGAGAGAACTCTTGCAGAATTAGCTAAAAAAGTGTAGAAAGAATTGGAAAAGAAAAACAGAGGGGTTTAAACTTGAAAGTACCTTGTTTAGTACAAGCTTAGCATAGATAATTATATTCCTTACCTTAATACCATTGTTAACAGTCAAAAACAGAAGCAAATCTTACTAGATAACCAGAGTTTTAAGAACCAAAAATGAAAAAGAAAACTTCAAGCAAGAAACATGTGATTGTAATTTATATCTTGACCTAAAAGAAGAATAAAATTAAAGAAGGAAGAATGAAACAAACACCAAATAAAGAAAGATTTCTCATGGGTATCTATTGAATACACTAAGAATCCAGATCAGGTGAATATAAACCAAAAAAGAATTACTTTACAAAATTGAATGAAACCCATTTTGTTTCTTCAAAGAGGTACCCAGATAAGCAAACACAAACACTGAAAAACCTAACCAGATTTATTCTTACCAAAGTATTATAATGCACATTTTACACAGAAAGAAATAACAGAGTAAAGGGTAAAGGACAAGGAAGCAAAAATCAAAAGAGAGAGAGAGAGAGAGAGATACTCACGCCATGGAGGAGGACTAGTGATGCAGTAAGAAATATTGGGTAGCTGATCTTTTGCTGGATGAGGTTGTAACTCATCTTGTTTTGGAGCTGGAGCTGCTCCTCCTGCCATGATTTTCCGACTGTACTTTTCTTACTTGTTCTTCTTTTAGAAACCCCACCAACTAAAACAATCTCTAAACACTTAAAATCTAGCTCAAAACTTCACTAAACCCCAAATGAACTTATACCCACACAAGGAAAAAAGCAGATCCACAAGTTCAAATACTTGAAACTAATCCTTTCAGCTCCCAAAAGGGAAAAAATAGAAGCAAGAAGATGAACCTGCAAAAAAGAAAGAAGATAAACCCAGACCTTTTACCACCCAAAACTCACTTCTAAAATACTAGAGAGAAAGAGGGGGAGAACGAGAGAGAGACTGAGAGAGGAATGAACCAAAATACCTCTCTGCCACCCAAAGGAATCTGAAAATCAATATTTTAAGACACAAATGTTATCTTCTTCTCTCCATGGCTCCCTCCCCTTAAAGATAAAGAAAAGCAAATAAAGTAGTACTCAGCCACTAATAAGGCACTAACAAAATCACTGTGAACTTAAACAAAATCAAATAGCTAATAATAATCAATCAGATTCTTGCAAAGCATTCACACACTGGTCACTGGTGTACGTGGGAGAAGTCTGAGAGGAATTGTGGTGCCCCTTTTAATGGTTAGCATTTTTTTTTCTACCCAAATATTTGCTTGTAAAATTTTCTAACGAAGTTATCAGTATAATAATCTCTATTTTGTGTAGTACTGAAAAAAGATGCGTCGTACAACAATTCTATATTGGGATGAGACAAAGTGTGGTGATCTTTATACAAATTTAAGCACAATTTTCTTGTGACGCGTTTTAAAACCATGAAATCCTAAAATACCATACCAGACATTATTATATTAGCAATTTTGAAGGTTGGTCCTCGCACTCCTATGTCACACGGAAAACTCTAGTTTGTTACACACACAAAAGGAGAGTTGGGTTTTTCACTCTATCCTCTCTATGTGTTTGTGTTCTGATTGGTTTAAAGTAATTTAAGAGTATTATTGGTAGTACTAGTACAGCATACTTTGTTACTGTGTGTAAAGATTAACAAATGAAAAAGTTGAAAAAAAGGAAAAGATAGAATTGGATGAAAAAAAGGCACCAAACTCAGACATTAACTTTTTCTCTATTTCCTTTTGTCTCTCAACGACCCATAAAGTGATAATTTAGGTTTATAAGTATTTATAAATAGTATGTATAAATCTTAATATTGGAGCTTAATTTACTTTAGCAAATAGAGGAAAATGATTTCTTTTCTTCTGGACATATAGAACTTTTGACTGGAGTAGTTAAAATCAATTGGTTATTATTGGAAAAGTCCTTAAATTACATTATGTTTTTAGTTTCTAATATATTTTAGGTTATACTAAATTCTTTATTTATAATCTTTATACATTTTTTACATGTCATCAAATTTATTTGTTTTTAAAAATTCAATTGCTAGTATATCAGTTAGCAATTTCATTAATTCACATCTTGAATAACACATGAAACTGCTATTGTATTTTGTGGCATTTCAAAGTTGAAACTAGTTACATAATCAATTAGTCTTAGTATAATACTCCAACTTGTATTGAAAAATTGTAGTTGATGAATTCAAATTAGACAATCTTTTTCACTTCATTGCGCCCATAGAAAAATACTAGTGTGTTTCTAGTAGCGAAACACGAACTTACCAGAACCTAAAATCATAAGTTGGGTTATATTTGAAACAAGGGTTTGAACACAATTGGTAGAAAAGATTATGCGAAAAGAAGAAAGGAAAAAACAAGCATTTTAAAAAATTAAATACAAAAAAAAAATCATTATAGAGTATAGCAATGCACTTTATTTTAAATTAAAGCTCTCTTAATTCCATGAAAAGTCAATTAAGAACTTTTTCAAAAAGAAAAGTTGAAATAGAAAAGCCAGAAAAGAGAACTTTAATGAAAGAACTAGAGAATACTATGTGTAACTCCAATCCTCCATGGCTCCATCCATATGTAATAATATAGATTGTCAAGTGGATTAAGATCCCTCATGTGATTAAGAGGTTTCTAAAGTAACCGGGCCCAGGCAGGTGCCAGGTCCGGAAAGTCGAGTCTTGATCAGCCTAGCGCAACAACCATATGCTACAACGGGCACAAATTGTGTTAATTGTTAGAATCCTTTTATCATTAAGCATCATAAGAATGACTAACTCATGAGCGAATCTTAGAATCCACAAGCGTTCATGAGTAAGCTAAGAAGTAAGAACAAAATTCTTTCAATCAAATAGCGTTGTTGCACTTCAATTGATAATATCAAAGATTAAGAAATTACTAATTTTATGATAAATATAGAAAAATTGTGTAGTCAAACAAGTAGTTCATTTTCTTTTGCAAGGTTCGAGTTCCATATGGTCAATACTCGGAACTAATATTTTGAAACAAAGTGGCATTCGAACTAACCAGTTCAAAACCAAACTGGCATAATATTATCATAGCTTAATAAACATAGCCACCACATAATTGTCATATAATATCAACATATGATTAAGTATTTGAGTAGTAAATTCATATGCGGTATGTTTTACGTTTGTGTTTTATCCAAATTTACAAAACACATATAACATTCTCAAAAGGTTATGTGTATAAAATATAGAAAAAAAACATAAAATAACAATAGAAATCAACTTTTGGGCTAGTCTTACATCTAGTCCTTTTAAAAATGAAATGAGAAAGAAAATATAATTTACCAAATAATATTTCAGATGTAAACCGAAAAGTCAGTCCAAAGAATTTTTGCCATGTTACATTCTACATGTCTTATAAATTTTGTCTGATTGTAAATCAACATCTCATCAGATACTATTAAACATAACATTGTTAAATTAGAAACGATTTGAAATACAATCAATATATCAAAGTGAACTATACTAATCTCAACAAAAAAAAAGTGAACCATACTAGTAACACAAGGTGCAAAAAAACAAAGACATAGAACAAATATGATAGTGAGTGGACATAAAATTTAAGTCTTGGTTAATCAAACACGCAATCATAGTTTAGTACTATAACATTTCATTCATTTGGGTTATTATAAATTAGTTCAAAATCAATCAAGGTTTATTTTATTTAGTGAGCTGTCCCATATTTGTCTCAATCAAAATTTATTTTTTGTGTCAATTATTTTAGAGTAGGTAGGTCCATTTGTATTTATGTTAGAAACTTCCCCCAATTCAAGGCTTTGCCACATTTTCACATTATCACTCAAACTAAGGGTATAAACTCTCAACACAAAAAAAAAAAAAAGACTAAGGGTATAAAGAAAGGTCTTTTCTTTTTTCCTTCTTTTCTTCTCCAAAATTTTATTTCTCATTCATAAAATGAATCAAGTTTTGTTTTTTTAAAGATATCTATCAACGTAAACCATAGCATAGGAAGATTAGTGTCGATAACTTGTTTATACTAATAAGACTCATGTAGATGCAATCAACTAAGTCGCTGTCCTTAAAAAACACTAAATTCTAGTAACATTTTTTTCATTGTTCTCTTACTCATCTACTCAAAATGAGGGACTAAGAATAGACATTAATTCAAACATTACACCATATTAAATGGTTACGAATGTTTATTTTTTTGAGTTAACAGTAAAAATCTAAACACTTCTTAATCCACAAATTGAAATATATCAAAACTCGGTAAAAAAAAAAAAGATAAAAGAAAATTGTGGATCGGTGTATATTAATGGTAACATTTTCTCTTTTGGGCAATGTGAAATCAAGATCTAAAAATATAATTTTCATAAATCTACTCTATCACTTTTTGGAACCATACTGTAAAAATGTAGGCAATGATGAGATATGGAAGAAGAAAATTCAATAATTTTAATCAAAAAAAGTAGGAGGAAGAACGGGAAGAAAATAGTAAGAATTGAATGTGCTTGTCGCTTTCTCTCTTTTAATACAATGAAAACATATAGTCTCTAAAGTTTGTGGGTTCTACAAACATACACAAATGGTGAAAATAGTCGGATGACTTGTAACCAACTAAATATAATGGACCCTAAATGTTATTTTTGGGTGCCCGCTTTATCTCAATAACTGAGTGAAATGTAAGAATTAGTAGTAATTAACTACAACTCCTCTTAATAATTTTAAGTATAGGTCTTTACTCAATGATTACTTATGTTACAGGATTATTATTTCAAATGATAACTCTATTGTCCCTTTCAACAAAAAAAAAAAAAAAAAACTCTATTGGTCTATCTCTTTGGACAATTAATATGAGGTCTTAATATCATATAAGATACTAGAGAATGAAAGAATTCATATAAAAAGGTTAAGATATACCATATATTGAATAAATAATGCCCTAAATTGAGGAATTAGATCCAGTTGTGAAGCAATGGAGTAGAGTAAGAAGTACTTTATTGTTCATGAGAGAGGCCCCCTTCAAGTGTTTGATGTTGACTTCCTTGCATCTTTGCATTGATGAATTATTGAAATACAATAATATTTTATATTATTATTTTCCTTCTTTCATATTGTGATACCTTTTACAAGTCTTTTCAAAAAATATGAAGTACCTAGTGATATTGCATTATGGCCCAAATGGGATACATTAGGCGTTTGGATACCTTCTTGAAAATGTTAATCAAACTACGAGTCCCTAAATATCCAAGCTGACAAGCTAGCAAAATGGGTGCGTAAGAAGAATAGATCGAAGACTTAGAAAATTGTTTCTTACTTTTTAGTAAACATGTATTGTAATAATACTCTTGTTGTTTAATGGTATTTCACATTTCAACAAAAAAATAATTATGAGTCCCTAATCGACCTTCGAGAGATTATTGAATACTTTAGTTAGATTACTATTCTTCTATACCACGTGTTTATTAAATTTTTCTTTGATATTTATCACAATTTGTTGGAGATAATCAACCAAATTTAACATCATCCTTTATTTCAACTCTAACTTATGTTCATACAACGGGAAACCTTATTTTGACCACCAATTAACAGTCTTTTGTTAAGACGATTAATTCCAGAATTACTGCAATAGTAAAAGGATCGACGTGAAAAAAATGTGTTATAGAGGGTTTGTAATAAAACATATCCAATTGACAAATTATTGTGACAAAAGGAAAACGATAATAGTTCTAAATGAATTAGGGCAAAATTGAAGGTATCAAAAAAGACATTAGAATGTGTGAAACGGATCTATCTCATCATATAAAATTTTGAGCGAGTGAATTTCGGTTGACAAAATTTGTCCTTCAAATCCGACCAAATTGATTCTCAACCACATGGTTTATAATCCTGAAAAATAGTGTTATCACATTCACCCAAAAAACATTTCTCTACCTACTGATGAGTGATGAGGGGAGTGATGGACTAGAGAGGGGTACCAAACTCAAGCTAACATAAGATGGACCACAATGTGTTAAAGTAGACTTGCAATGTTTTCAAATAAATTATACGTAAAGATAGTGTGAGAATGATCCTACACGAAGAACTAAACTAAAAGAAATTAATCTTTGGAGATCGCAAATCTGGGCATTAGTCCTAGAGTTTGATAGTGGAATCCGATCGAACATATTTTGTCCTATAATGTCTACTCTTGTTAGAAAATAGTGGAGCTTCAAAATGGGTTATTGGTTCGTTTCAACGTGGATATATAGATCGAAAATGAATTTATTTTTGGGGGAAATGTTGGGAGTCAAACAAGCAAACTTGAAAGAAGGAGAAAGAATGTATAGAAATTAGCATTAGCAAGATCCCCATTTTTTGAGAATGATATGTAGAGGTGATATCCCCAAAATTCCACAACTATAGGCTTTAATAAGAAGCCTTAATTTAGAGACCAATGTATATATATTAGATAACTAGTACAAATCCCTTTAAAAGTTTGGTTCAAGTTCCCATTTCACCTAAAATCTTTCTAGTTTTATTACCTTATATTATATCCTATGGTGGATTTTTGCTCCAAAATTTAAATTAAATGAAGCATCAAATCTCATGATGTTAAACTATATAGAAGAGAGTGAACTATATAATGAAATACACACCTCATAACTATATAAGGTCTACACTATAAACTAGAGACTACGACAATACCCTATCAGAATTGTTTATCTTTGGTGGCATAATTCATAAATCTAGAAACTACACAAAAGAAAAGAAGTGATGAATTTGTCATACATTTGGAGAATCTGGTAAACCTCTTTTATGTGGAAACGCCTCTTCTCCAAAATTACATGACTATTATGCCAAGTTTCTAATATAGAGTTGTCTCACGCTCCCGGTTTCTCTCTCTACCCACCTGTATCAGTTTTCACCACTTGGGTATAAGTATTTAAGCTCATTCGAGCTTTTCTTGACAATACGATAAGGGATATGTCAGCAATGCAACACATAGTATTTGGGCATTGTCTCTATACATTTTCTCTACTTGTCACCTTGAAAACGAAATCCAATTGTCGTTCTTGACTCAATAA
This sequence comes from Eschscholzia californica subsp. californica, assembly GCA_002897215.1. NCBI lineage: Eukaryota > Viridiplantae > Streptophyta > Magnoliopsida > Ranunculales > Papaveraceae > Eschscholzia > Eschscholzia californica. Next base: position 1,055,213 of record BEHA01000799.1, read on the forward strand.
TTGTTTTTGTGATAACAATCCTTGGACCATTGTCAAATCAATCAAGTCCAATAGGTGGCCTGACACTACATATTTCAACATCACCACTATGCAACAAACAACACAATTGTACTTGAAATGCACAAGTTACTTGCAGGTATAGTAAAAATCTGATTAAATATAAACCTAACAAACTAAAACTAGGGCACATTGTAAATTGAGCAGCCTCAAAAACGACCAAATTATAACTTGATGTTCTTGGAGGCATCTGTCATTTATTTTAGGGGTTAAAATATGAAGAAGGGCGTCTGTAACGATACTTGGAGGTGCATATAGAACTTCCATTCCTTTTCTAGATTCCAGACTTTAGCAAAAATAGTTGCTAATCTTAAAATATGTTTGGATGTTAGAACAAATTTTGTATTGGTCGTCTTTCAGAATTTGACCAAGGAGCCTGTCACGTCGAAAATGGAGGGCAAGATTATGA
>BEHA01000799.1:1070747-1140083 GCA_002897215.1 Eschscholzia californica subsp. californica
ACCGACCTGCGGATGTTAAGCTCAACAAAGGCGTCTTGCTGGTAGCTGCACCAAACGAACTGTTTTATTCGTTTCACACAGATGAGATACCTGCTGCATCATTACTACATTTGTGCAAAGTTGCATTCCTTCGTAAAGGTGTCGACTTTCCTCCAGGAATCTCCTCATTTGTGTGCAGACGAGTGTATGATACTAGAAACAAGTGTTTATGGTGGTTAACCGATCAAGATTATGTTAATGTAAGTTTTATATGTTGATTTTGTACACCTACACTGATGTTTGCTACGAATCTGATAGTATTTTGGTTCTTATGTCTATTCGAAACTTTACAGGAGCGTCAGGAAGAAGTAGATCTGTTACTAGATAAAACACAACTAGAAATGCATGCAGGAGTGCAGTCAGGAGGGCGTTCCCCAAAACTCTTAAATGGTCCAACATCAGCACAACAGTCAAAGCTTGGTTCAGATAGTGCACAAAATAATACCTCCTCGTTTCCTTCTCAAGTTAAAGGAAAGAAGCGGGAGAGAACTGATCAGGCCTCTGATCCCGTCAAGCGGGAGCGTTTGGTGAAGACAGAAGATGGAGATGTGGGTAATTTTAAATCAGAAAGCATGTTGAAAAAGGAGATTGCTAAAATAACAGAAAGAGGAGGGCTTGTAGATATTGAAGGGGTAGAGAAGCTGGTGCATCTCATGCAACCTGACAAGTCTGAGAGAAAAATAGATTTGGCTGGCCGAATAATGCTTGCAGAGGTAATATCTGCCACAAATGGGTTTGAGTGCCTTGGACAATTTGTGCAGCAAAGGGGTCTCGCTATTTTGGATGAGTGGCTTCAGGAGGTACATAAAGGGAAAATTGGAGATAGTAGTAGTAAGGAGAACGATAAATCAGTTGAAGCTTTTCTCTTTGCGTTGCTTCGTGCACTTGATAAGCTGCCTGTCAATCTTCATGCTCTGCAGACTTGTAATGTTGGCAGGTCTGTGAATAATTTACGCACTCACAAAAACTTGGAAATACAGAAAAAAGCTAGGAGTTTAGTTGATACATGGAAGAAACGCGTTCAAGCAGAAATGAATTCTAATGATGCAAAACCTGGTTTGAACCAGTCTGCTTCATCACCTACAAAACCAAGTCCGCCTGAAGTTTCTCATGGAGGAAGCAGACTTGCGTCATTGTCTTCTGATGTTCCTGTGAAGGGCTCTACTGCGCAATCATCGCCCAAGTCTAGCCACTTGAACAGGAAATGCACATCTGAAAAAGTATTGCAGTCAGGATTAACTTGTGAAAGAACAGTTGATGCACCTGTCGGTGATCATGGCAACAATCACAGACTGATAGTTAGGCTACCAAATCCTGCACGTAGTCCTGCCCGAAGCGACAATGGAGGTCTGTTTGATGACGCTGTTGTGGATAGAGCTTCCTCTCCAAGTGTTTTTGATAAGAATGATCAGTATGATCGAAAAGTGAAAGGATCAGGGGATTCTTCTAGACCTAATGTTGCAGCAGATGTCAATGCAGGATCCCGGCATAACAATGATGTCAAAAGTGGATTTGCTGGATCTGATGAAGGGGTTAGATCACCTGCTCTTGTTCTAGGTAAGGAGCGGTGTAGGAGTGGGGATGAAATTGTAAAATCAACGGAGACATCTAAATTATCATCTCAAAATGACAAAGGAACAGTAATAAGTGAATACAAGTCAGTTAAGTCGTACAATGTTTCGAACAGGTCGATCGATGCTTTAATTGAAAGTGTAAAGTTTTCCGAAGCTGGTACATCCGTGCCTGCTGGGGATGATGTTGGAATGAATCTTCTCGCCACTGTAGCAGCTGTAGCTTCACCAATTGGTTCTCCTCCTAGAAATTTAGTACCTGAAGTTTCTTCCATCGCCAATAATACCACTTCGAGAGTTTCATGTGAAGATGTTTCACTTAAGAGTGAATCACAGTCTGATATTGGTGGCGATATTGAGAAGCAGGTGATAGTTGATGGTCATTTGCGGGTTAATGATAGCTTGCACCAAGTTGCTAGTGTTTCTAGTGACAGCAAAACCACTAACTGTTTTAGAGAAGAGAAAGCAACAGGGGTACGTAGTGAGCAACTTGGCAGTTCCTGTTCGAATTTGCAGGGAAATGCAGGTCGATACACAAAGTCTGATGGGAACGTTGATGAAAGAACATCTGCACCTTCTGTGGTTGCATCTTCTGCAGATACGAGAGACATTGAAGTTGGTGGAGCAGCAGAAGAGCAGATGGGTGGAAAAAGGACAACCGATGATAACTTGGACAACGATGTTGTTGAAGACATTAAGAACACAGTAAAGAGCCCCATGCTTGATGAAAGTAAGGCCGAGCGTGCAGTTGAAAAGACTTTGGCAACTAAACGAAGGTCAACTTCTGATGCTCTTCATGGTGCCACAGGTGATAGATGGGACAATGATAAAACAGTTTCAACTTTAAAAGTCAAGAAGGATGCTGTTGGAGGGCTGAAGTCGGGCCCACAATTGAAAATGAATGATGAGAAGAAGATGCATGTGGATGGCCATTTGAGTGGTACATCATTAGATGCTTGTGCTACTAAAAGCATCAAAACTGAGGGTCGATGTTGTGACTCGGGAAAGAGTCCTGCTGATTCTAGTTCTCTTCCCAATTTGGACAGTGCCGCTGAGGCCAATTGTGAAAAGAATGAAGCTGTAGATGTAAGGAGTAATGGTAGTCAGAAAGATGACGAGAGAAGTAAGCTATTAACTAATGTTGCTCAAGGTCTCAACCATCGAGTTGAACCCCATGCAGATTCAGTTCTTTCATGCCAAAATAATGGGGATGCTAAAGATAGTAGTTCAGAAAGAAAAGAGACCCTTCAACACCTCTCTGGTGGGACAGCGCGTGGTGCAAACTCACCTGTCGTTCCTCCAAAAGAATCTCTGAATTGCATGAAGTCTCTTCGCTCGGAAAAGGGTGGTCTTCAAGAGGATGAGACAGATGAATGTGCGTCAACTACCGAAGTGTCTTCACTGTCTGTTGCAGCAGGATCAGATGTGGGTACAAAGCTGGATTTTGATTTGAATGAAGGATTTACTGTTGATGAAGGTAACCAGGATGAGTTAGTTACCTCGGTAGAACCTTCATCTACTATTCAGTTGCGTAGTGCATTGTCGGTTTCTCCAATGCCAAACAGTCTCCCTGCTTCAATTACAGTGGCAGCTGCTGCTGCTGCAAAAGGACATTTTGTTCCTCCAGAAAACTTACTAAAGAGTAAAGGAGAAGTTGGTTGGAAAGGATCAGCTGCCACCAGTGCATTTCGTCCAGCCGAACCTAGAAAGGTGCTTGAGATGCCACTGAGTACTGATATTCCTCCTCGTACCTCAGCTAGCAAACAGAACCGGCCGCCTCTGGACATTGACTTGAATGTGGCAGATGAGAGAATTCTTGGGGACACGGGTTCGCGGAGCTCTGCCCAGGAGTTAAGTTCTGAATATGGGCATATTATTTATCATGCTTTGGGGCGCAATGAGATGTTGGCTTCTTCTTCTACACCAGTTCGTACTTTTGGGGGATTAGGTCTCGATTTGAATAGAATGGATGAAGGTTTTGATACTGGGCAGTCTTCAGTGAGCACTATTCGTGGAATGGAAGTGCCTCTTATGTCAGCTGGGCCTTCCTCCATTGGATTCCCTAATGAGGTGAACGGCTATCGGGACTTCGATTTGAACAACGGACCAGTCGTTGATGAAGCAGGCAGTGAACCAATGCTACGAATGCGGCACACGAATAATAGTATTCCATTTCTATCTGCTCCTGCCATTGCACCGAGATTGAACAATACAGAACTTGGAAGCCTTTCTTCATGGTTCCCAACTGGGAGCTCTTATCCAGCTGTTGCCATCCCATCAATTTTACCCGACAAAGGAGATCAGCCTTTCCCTTATGTTGCGGCTGCTGGGATGCAGCGAACCTTAGGACCTCATACTGGTGGCACGGCCTTTTGTAATGATGCATATAGAGGGCCAGTGCTGTCCTCATCTCCGGCAATTACTCTCTTTCCTAACACTCCATTTCCATATCCTGGGTTCCCTTTCGGTACCAATAGTTCTCTTCCGTCAACATCTTTTTCAGCTGGATCAACAACATATGTGGACTCTTCACCTGGAGCAAGTCTGTATTTTCCTGCAGTTCCTTCACAGATGTTAGGACCTGCTGGTGCGTTCTCCTCTCAGTATCCACGACCCTATATGATGAGCCATAATACTGAGGGTTCCAGTAATGGCGGCGCTGATAGCAGTAGGAAATTCGGAAGACAGGGTCTAGATCTTAATGCAGGTCCAGGAGGTTTAGAAACAGAATCCAGAGATGAAAGGTTGTCTTCAGGATCAAGGCAACTCCCCGTACCTAGTCCTCATGTCGTCACAGAAGAACAGGCTAGGATGTTCCAGGCCATGGGCAGGATAGTAAAGAGGAAGGAGCCCGAAGGGGGGTGGGATCCAGAGAGGTTTAGCTACAAGTAAACGCCTGGTGATATATCTTTCCCTTTTTTACTTTCCGATAATACCATTCTCATTGCCATTCACTTGATATGATATTAATGTTTTTCAACTCTCGTCTTCCTCTCCTCTCTGTTTTTCGCTCAGAGCTATTTCAGAAAGAATACTTGCTTGCTGCTAACTCGAGGAAGATCGCTTCATTAAACTACTGAGGTATCAGAGGACAACGATCGTGGTAAGTGAGTTCTCCCCGTATGTTGTTCGTAGTCTCCGACCACCATATCTTCTGTCGAACCAACTATGACTTAACATAATCAGCTGGATGGGGATGGATGTTTGTTCCTTAAATCTGCTGTCTCTGGGCGAAAGAGGCCACAAAACTGGCAGCATCCTGTGTAAATATTTAATTATTGAAAACATGTTTAGTACCGTTAGAGAGATAATTTGGAGTTAGTTCTCGTTATGGTATTTGGTTGCTTCAACGTGTCTTTATCGAACCTTTAGTTTTTTCATACTATTTTCTATTAGATACCAGTTCGAATATGGGATGAATGCTCTGCCTAAAAGTCGAGTCCCTCGCCATCTTCTCATCCCTTTTCCTTAAATTACAGAATTTAAATAAAAGTATTTACCTTGACCTCCATATTTTGGTTTTTGGGACATAGTTACTGATTTTGCCTTGGTGTGGTTTTACCGTTCTCTTCGAATCGCAATGTTTTGGTTGATTTCTGTGTTTCTTTTTTCTCTTGGTGAGCAAGAACAATGCGGAAGTGTAAGCATCTAATTTGGTTAATCTAGATTATTTAAAACTCAACCTGGTTGAGTCGTTAACATGTTGGACCATATCTTTCCCTCTTGTTATTAAGTAAACAAATGGCAGGGCAAAGGCCTCTGTTTTGTTCGAATTCGAATTCTTTTCTCTTCAGGACCGCTACCGTCATCAGATCATGACATTTTTGAAAGTCTACAAATGTTTGACTCCTTATGTATAAAAAAAATTACGTCAAAATTGATACTGGGATCACTTGGCCGGCCCTCACTCTTTGCATCCCCATGGACTAGACAGTTCGAGGGTACTCCAATTGGGCCTAAAATGTGTTGGGCTTGAACAATACGGATTCAGTGTTTTCTCGACTGTTCGAGACCCTCTGAGAGAGTCCCAGGAGGGACGGGCCAAGAGCCAAAAGATGGGATGGAGCCGTGCATAACCTTGTAAAATAGTGCAGAAATAAGACTGAGGTCGGTGGCATAGTGGGGCTTAATCAATATTTGCACTCTACCAAATGTACTGTATGACAATATCATGTGTCCCTCTGTTGTATTTTGTCGAGGTCGATCAGTTTTGTGTTTTTAACTATTTAGGATGTTTTAATTAGGACTTGATGGATCCAATGTGTCGGTTAGGTTATTTTTTGGTTATTTTATGACAAGTAGCAATGACAATCATTAGAAGGGATCTAATACTTACCATGATAAAATCTATGTGGCCCTCATTTACAAAGCAATTGTTTATGGGGTTTGCTCTTTCTCTAACTTTAGATTTTAATAAATTTCAGTCAAGTGTCATAATATATTCTTTTAAATGATTAGCTAGTTTGACCGGTATGAACATTTATTTTGAGCGGATCTTGGTTTGAGTTAAACACGAAGAAAAACTTGTGCGTAAGAGTTCATTGTCAAAAATAACTCGAAAAAAAAAATTACTCAAATGATCAAATATAAATAAGATTCATGTCTATAATTCAAACAAGTCAAAATAAAACGAGCTAGTTTACAAAGATAAAGAATCAAACATCACGGCCTACTAGTATCTTGTCACTCATGTTTCAATGAACATTATTAGATCTGTCGCTCTTTCTGATATTGACATTTTGATATGAAATTCATTTTGATTGAATTTTATATCGTGTCAGTTTATATTGTACGTTATAAAAATTAAGCTTCCTTTGGGTTTCAAGTCAGTAACAAGTGTAAAAACGAAAGAAACAAGTGGATTTTTTTTTGTTGAAAGAAACAAGTGGATTGTTGAATACACAAAAAGAATAGGAGTAAAAAAAGATAGGAGAAAAGTGATTAAATATGAGGAAATGCAACCAACCCAACATTGTGATTATCACCATCATTCTTTTTCTTTGACTGAATCATCATTCCCCTACTCCCCATTTTTATCTCCTTCAATCTCTCTCTCTCTCTCTCTCACTTGATCTCAACTCCCACCCAAAATAGTAAGCAATACTTGAGGGAGAAAGGAAGAACAAGAAGAAGAAGGGTATGAGATGGGGTTGTCAAGCCCATTCAAAGAACAACAATCTCATTCATCTATCCCTAAAAAGGTCTTACCTTGGGCACTCTATTCTCTTCTTCCATTAGCTTTATTACACTTTTACTTTCACCATCTTCCCTCACTTCAATCTCAAACAACTCTCCATCTTCAAAATAGCTCCATTATTATCACCTCCATTCCTAACAAAGGTAACTTAAAAACTAAAACCCATATCTTGAATTTCTATGTTTTCTCTTATTTATGTGTAATATTTACTCTCTCTCACTAAAATTTTACTCTTTTCAATTTGGGCAGTTGAAGATGTGAATAGTGATTGTGATTATAACAATGGCAAGTGGGTAAGTGACAAGTTAGGTCCTTTATATAATGGTTCAACTTGTGGTACAATCAAAGATGGTCAAAATTGTATGAACCATGGAAGACCAGACATGGGTTATCTCTATTGGAGATGGAAACCTAAAAATTGCAAACTTCCAAGGTTTGATCCAAATACATTCCTCAAATTTTTTCAAAATAAGCATTTAGCTTTTATTGGTGATTCCATGGCTAGAAACCAATTAGAGTCTCTCCTTTGTTTAATATCAACTATCTCAACTCCTAAACTTGTTTACACAAATGGGAATGATAATAAGTTTAGGAAATGGCATTTTGATTCATATAATATCAATGTGTCAATCTATTGGTCACCATTTTTAGTTAAGGGTATTGAAAAATCAAGTACAGGATTCAATCATAATAAATTGTATTTGGATTCCGTCGATAATCGTTGGGGTTCGGAGGTTGATAAGTTTGATATGGTTGTGTTATCAGTGGGTCATTGGTTTCTTCACCCTGCAGTTTTTTACGAAAAAGATTCAGTGTTTGGTTGTCATTTTTGTCAAGGTCTTAATCATTCCGAGGTTGGGTTTTTCGACGTGTTAAGGAAGGCGATAAATACATCCCTCAATGCTATAATCGATAAGCGAAGTGCTAATCAAAATGGAGTGTTAAATATCGTTGTTACGACATTTTCGCCGTCACATTTCGAAGGCGAATGGGACAAGGCAGGGGCTTGTGCTAGAAAGAAGCCATTACAGGAAGGAGAGAAAGTGCTTGAGGGAATGAATGCAGATATGAGGCAAATTGAAGTAGAGGAAGTTGAGAAAGCCAAGGAGAAGGTAAAAGGGTTAGGAAAGATAACAGTTGAAGCATTAGATGTGACAAAATTGTCATTCATGAGACCTGATGGGCATCCAGGACCTTATATGTACCCATTTCCATTTGGTGATGGATATAAAGAACATGTACAAAATGATTGTGTTCATTGGTGCTTACCAGGGCCTATTGATACTTGGAATGAGATTTTGTTAGAAATGATGAAGAAATGGGAGGTTAATTCATCAAGAAGAGGAAGTGGGGTATGAGCCAATAATTAGGTTAGAAGTAATAGGCCATCCAGAAGAGCAACCACACTATACATGATATACAACCTATTGGTTATAGGAACAAATTGCATAAACAACATGCATGATAAGTTAATGTGTTGTTTTCTCTTAGACACTTTTCTAGGTTAGGAAGTCATTGTTTTCATTAGTCATTACAATTTGTTGTTTGGAAGTTAATGTATTCGGTATGAAAGCAAGAGTAAGTGTTTAGAACCGAAAATGTGATTCACGCGGAACAAATCGCTATTTAAGGTGATGATTGTTATTTTTTCTAAACTGAATCTGAAATCTGACTCAACGTCTGAAATGACCCGTGTCAGATTTCAAAATGTTTATTTTCCTCTTAACTCATCTGAATGGTTGACAAAGAGAACTCTACTCGATTTTGGGCCCATTTCAACCAGACTTATTTGGTGAGCATAGGCGCGCTTTGAGCACGAGAGATTGACAAAAAACTCGTCCTGACTCTGTCCGCGAGTACCCAAATAACCAAAGAGAAAATCCACAGACCCCCTCAATGCAAATCATCATGCATTGACTATAGAGTAAAGCCTCAAGGTGTTGTTTATGAGAGAATGGGGTAGCACTATAATTGGATTTAGCAATCTGAGGAGGCTGCCATAATAATTAATTTGTTAAAATATATGGATGAATTGATTGATTGTTTTTTTTTTTTTTTGCATTATTAAGCAGGGAGAGGCCTTTAACAAAAAGAAAAGAAAAGCAGGGAGTGGGGGCCGACCCAAAACAACAAGCTAATGAATTGATTACTTTGCTCATATTCAACTTAGTCATGAGCTCATCAAAAAAAAAAAAAACTTTCATATCATCCCTCAACAACAAAAAAAAACTTAGTCATGACATCCATGTTCAATGATTTATTTACTTCATATAGTATTTTTTAATTAAAATATAAATTATGCATTAATCTCAGCACGACTCTTTCGGAGTTAAAGATATTAGATCGAGAAAAATTCTATCTGGGAGGCTTCTTTATCATCCGAATCTTATATTTCCTAATCATGTGGTCTAATGTATTATGTAGACTTCTGATTGTTCATAAAAGGTTTGTTCTTGTTTAGAGAGAGAAAGAAGAGAGATTTTTTTTAGAGAGAGAGAAAAAAAGTTTTTTTTTTATGTTTGAAGGTCGCTGCTCGGAAAATTTTACGAAAGACGACCTTTGCCGGTGAAGACGATGAGGTGGCGAGATGATGAGGTGGCAGAGAGAGGTGGTGAGATGGAAGAGAGAGACGATGATTAGTTAACTGAATTATAACGGTAACTGAAAATGAGGGTCATCTGAATATTTTCGATATAGTAGGGAACTAGACAGGAAGCTAGTCATAAAATTGGGGGCTATTTGGAAAATAACCCAAAAAACAAGCCAACTTTGAACAGAAAAAGAATCTAGTAAGTCAAAGAAACTTGGGCTAAAAGTTTCTTGCCAAGCCAGAAAAAAAACTAGAAAGTATGCTACTGAAAAGGATTTCTGGTACTCAACTATCCTGGTTGCATTAGCAATGTTCTTCAAATAACGTACACTTTAGGCATCTTACCCATCAACTCCGAATTCTTCAAGCTTTAACACCTGGAAGAACATTGTTATAGCCCTATCTTTTTAAGTTTTGGATAGTTGATTGAAAATTGAGATTAATTAGTGTGACAAGCCTTACCAGACTTCGGCCAAGTTTCAAATATGCTTACTAGGGGTGAGCAACGGTCGGCCGAACCGACCAGACCGAACTCGGCCGAACCAGACCGAATGGTTTTTAGGCCGAATCGAATAGTATTTGGCTCGACTCGGCTGAAAAACCGATCAACCGATCAAAGTTTGGTTTGCCTTCGGCTTGGGATATTGAAAACCGCCAAAACCGAACCGACCAAACTACATATATTTATTATACATATATATATATATATATATATATATAAATATTGTATAAAATAAATCTAAAGATAAGTATTTAAAAGTTGAAACTAAATAGTAAATAGGGATTGGAAATTAAGAAAGGAATATTCTACGGATTGAAACCTTTACTAGAATAAAGAGCTCCTTTGAATTATAAGTTTCTATTTGTTTTGTCCTTAAGTGAAAAGGTTAAAATCTAACCTAATTTAATATAGTTTTCAACTATTCTTCTTGCCGCTTCCCGTAAGGTTTGAAGTCTTAACATCAAAGCTCCCAATCTCCCATCAAACTAATACACCACTATTCAAGTTTTATATACTTGTCCGACCTTTGTGTATGGAATTTATCTTTTTAAGTTATTTATGTGTCTATGACGGTTACAAGACAATTGAACTTAAATATATGGTTGTTGAAAGATTTTAGTTATTTTGTGCCTAATACGTTATCTCTTTACGTTTTGATTGGAATTACATTGTTAAACATTATCATTTCAATAATTTCATTTTTCCCACGTTTTATTTGGTTTATTGTGTTCGGCCGGACCGACCAACCGAAGTCAATCAAACCAAACCGAACCGGGTCGAACGAAGTCGGCTGGCAATTTGATCGGCTCGGCTTCGGCCGGCGATCTAGCCAAACCGCCATTGATTGGTTCGGCTTCGGCCGGACTCTAAATGATCGGCAACCGACCGCTGCTCACCCCTAATGCTTACTTCTACTTGAGAAACTAGAGTTTGAATCTCACTTCGAAAAAATTTTACTAGTATATATCAGACAAAAATGAAAGAAAACAGACACGACTTTTCACTTAGCCCAAACAAAAGCATAATGATAATGGTCTTGGGCTTATATATCTATTTAGAGATCCATCCATGATTATGGGCCTACAGGTGTCTATAAATAATCCAACGTCAACATTTTGAGGCCCAACCCAATAATTCCTTTCTTACAAGATTCCTGCAGTGTCAGTTCAGAAAAGAAAATGACTTTCTCATTTCTTCCTCTTTTCTTTCGAGGAATCGAGGTTGAGGAATCCATTTAAACCTCTCTCTCTCTAGAGCTTTCTGTTCTGTCTCACATAGTTCCAGAAACCCTAGTAAAAATTCATTTAACAATGGTTGATCAAAAGAAGAAAAGAGGTAGAAAACCTAAAAACCCAGTTCCTGAAACTACAGATGATGTATTTTCCGACAACAATGGCGGAACCGCCGATGATAATGAACCTCAACCCGAACCAGAAACAGAGCCAACTCCTGAACCAGAATCCTCTGTTCGTCGAGGAAGAGGGCGACCAAGAAAACTCCCGAAGATAGAAGAGAAAACCGACGTTTCAATCGCCTGTAAAAATTCTTCTAATGGAGATTGTTTACCGATTATTCCGGCAGCTATTGGTGATGATGTTCCACCGATTAGACGTGAAAATGTAGAGAAAGTTGCTCCATCAATGGATGCTGTTGTTAAAGTATTTTGTGTTCATACTGAACCTAATTTTTCACTACCATGGCAAAGGAAAAGACAGTATAGTTCAAGTAGTAGTGGGTTTATTATTAATGGACGTAGGGTTTTAACAAATGCTCATTCAGTTGAGCATCATACTCAAGTCAAGCTTAAAAAGCGTGGGTCTGATACTAAATACCTAGCTACTGTTCTTGCAATTGGAACTGAATGTGATATAGGTAATATTCATGTTTCATTTGTTCATTTGAAGTTCAATTTTTAGGGTTTTTTGCATGTTGGTTTCTGATGGTATTAGATATAGTTTGTGGGTTTTATTTAATTTCTGATGGGTGTTGGTATATGAATTGTGGGTTTTATTTAACTTGAACTGATTAGATGTTTTTGGGTATTTTGCATGTTGGTTCTGATGGTATTAGTGTATAATTGTGGGTTTATTTAACTTGAATACTAATTTCTGATGGGTATTGGTATAAGAATTGTGGGTTTTATTTAACTTGAACTGATTAGATGTTTTTAGGTTGGTTCGGTTTGGGTGTTCGGTGAAATGCCTCAGTGAATCTTTTATGATCTGTTGTCATTCTTAGTTTAGCTTCATGCAGTGTGTTATGCCTTCTTCAGTTTGCAGAATTGCTCTTGGTAGTAGTATGACTGTCAGATGACCATTTTGAGCCTTTTGTTTAGGAGTAGGAAAAAATTACACTAAAGAGTTCATATGAGAGGTGGTAACATGATTTCGTGGAAGAACTGTATGGGTTTGTTACGATTAGCTTGAACTAGTTAAGGAAAAAAATAGTATCTCTGTACATATTTGATGAAAGAAATGAGGAAGTTTGGAGGCAGCTTAAGCTGTCCTCCTTGTTGAATGGCATTTTGAAAATTTATTATGTATGAGCTTTAGACAAGTTACTGGGTTAGCTCAGCAAGGAATCATGTTGAGCTTTAAGTCGCATCAGCCCTTCAAATCCTTTTTGTTAAAAACAAAGGAGGTTTAGGATATAGAGGATATGTATACGGGTGTGTTGATGGAGAGGCTGCTATTATATACTATTAGTCTATTACAGAAGGTTGTGTCGGCATAAAGATAAAAATGATGATATTAGACTAGTGGTAGTTAGTTCCCATTTTAGACTAGGAGTACCTTGTTTATCATCTACAAAATAAAGAGAAGCCCCGTTTTTGGAATCGAACTAGGTTTGCGATAGAAGTGAAAGGAAGTTATGCGGGTTATTGTAGTAAACTCGAGACTCTTTCAACGATTAGCTCCTTGTGGGAGCTTCTGCCCACAAGTCTGCATTAGAGTCACATGGCCCAGTGGGAAATGTGTGTGGTTTTGTTTGTTAAATGTAAGTTAATGCATTTTATTTTCGGTGTCTGTTGTTCTGCAGCACTTTTAACAGTCAATGATGATGAGTTCTGGGAAGGTGTTTCGCCACTGGAGTTTGGTTCATTGCCCGCTCTTCAAGATGCTGTCACTGTTGTCGGATATCCAATTGGGGGAGACACAATTTCGGTGACGAGTGGTGTTGTGTCACGCATAGAGATATTGTCTTATGTCCATGGGTCCACTGAGCTTTTGGGTTTGCAGGTTGGTGAAGTTGTTTTAGCTTTCAATTATTTCCTCATGCTATCCGTTGGGTGGATTTAGGTGGTTCAGATCTGATACTCTTATATTTCACGTGTATGATTGGTTTTGCAGATCGATGCAGCTATTAATTCAGGAAATTCTGGAGGGCCTGCTTTTAATGATAAGGGCAATTGTGTGGGTATTGCATTCCAGTCTCTTAAACATGAAGATGCGGAGAACATCGGCTACGTCATACCAACACCCGTCATTCTGCATTTCATTCAAGATTATGAGAAAAATGGAGAATATACAGGTTGGAATGATGCATTTTATGTGTTTATTACTTGACTACTTGTTTTTTGTAAAATGTCAAGAATAAGAAATCATCACCTTGCGATAGAAGCTGCTTCTAAGTATAAGGAGCCTTACTAATTGTTGGTTTCGAGACCTCATTCTTGCAGCCTTTAGTGGTTAACCAACTGTTTAGTTCGTTTAATTTCATTTTGTTTAGTTACTTTTACTTAAATGGATTGGGATTGACTATTTAGCTAATGTTCCTTTGTGGAATGTTACGTATAGGGTTTCCATCTCTTGGTGTTGAGTGGCAGAAAATGGAGAATCCTGATCTTCGTTTGTCTATTGGGATGGGGCCCAACCAGAAAGGTGTACGTATCAAAAGAATTGAGCCTACATCTCCGGAGTTTAAGGTTCTGAAACCATCTGATATTATCCTTAGCTTTGATGGAATCGACATTGCTAATGATGGAACAGGTAAGCATTTTCTCGTTGTGGTATTTTAGGAATTATGAATCGTATAGTTGTTTTCTTATGAAGTTCGAAAAAAAGTGTTTTTATGTATATTATAAATTCTAATTGCATCGTGCATACTTGCACACAGTCATGTTAGGGCCATTATGTGATGTCATTGTTTTTACATTTTTTCTATATACCGTGGCTGACAACCCTTTTGCCTTTCTGGTATCAATACAGCTAATTGATAGAGTTCTACATAGTTTTGAAGTGGACATGTTAAACTGTTAATGGTCGTGCAGTGATGCTACCTAAATGTTATTCCGAAGAATGAAGTAAAAAATAAATAACACAGATTATACCTTTTTTTACTTATATCGATTGATAAACGTGTAGATGTTTTAGTTTTTGCTATGCTTTTTCATAATTTTTTCTTTTAGACAAAGATCATGCTATTTCTTTTGGGTAAGAGTTACATTATTATTCCGGTATTCCCTGACAAATGGCACTTGCACGTAATTATTTCATATACTTGAGTACTTAACTTGTTGGTGTTATTTCAGTTACCTTTAGGCATGGAGAACGTATTGGCTTTAGTTACCTTGTTTCCCAAAAATATACGGGGGAGAATGCTGCAATTAAAGTTCTCCGAAATTCAAAGATTCTACAGTTCAATATTAAACTTGCAACTTACAAACGGCTCATTCAAGCACATAGTAAAGGCAGCCCTCCTTCATACTATATTGTTGCTGGATTCGTCTTTACAACTGTATCTGTTCCATATCTCCGCTCTGAGGTAGGCAGCTTCTAACTAATATTACGACAACTTAGTTTCCTTGTTAATCCTGAGTAATAGGGTTAGGAAGAAATATATTAGTCGAGTGAATAGTTCATGACATGTGAGCATAAAGTTGCTCAAGTGATTAAATCTGTAAGCTTTGATCTTCAAAAGGTAGACTTAAAAGAGAACCATCTTATTTTTAGTTCACTTGCGTAATATGCTATTTTTAATTGACGCCAGTATGGAAAAGACTATGAATATGATGCACCCGTCAAGCTATTGGAAAAACATTTGCACGCAATGGCACAGTCAGAGGATGAGCAGCTCGTGGTGGTTTCTCAGGTCTTTTTCTCTTATATTTTTTTCCTACTGGTTAATCCGACTAAGAGCTGTAGAGGCATTTCATCCACGATGATGTCATTCAATTTCTATTTTCCAAATATCTGGTAGGTTCTTGTTGCTGATATCAACATCGGATATGAGGACATTGTCAACACTCAGGTCAGGCTAGAAGCGTCACGCTATTCTCTCTCTCTCTCTCTGTCTCTCTCAAACACTGTCAGTTTTTGAAAGCCTTCTGTTGTGCATGTTGCTTAGGTTCTTGCTTTCAACGGTAAACCTGTCAAGAATTTGAAGGGCTTGGCCGACATGGTTGAGAACTGCAAGGATGAATTTTTAAAGTTCGATCTAGAGTACCAACAGGTATAGAGGAAAAAACCCAACACCATCTTCTTTAATACCAATACTGTTTTTTCGCTTTCTCAACATTGACTTTCTCTCTCCATTTGTAGATTGTAGTTCTGAAAAACAAAAAAGCCAAGGCAGCAACTCTAGATATTCTCACAACACATTGCATTCCTTCAGCAATGTCTGATGATTTGAAGACATGAACGAGCAACAAGGAGGTATATAACTTTGTCTTCACTTGATTTCTGTTAACTTTGTGGAAACAAAACAAATTGGCAGTGTCAGGGGAGATCCTACATATTATATTGTTTGTCATGATATTTTCCTTTGCCTGTGTGGGACTATCTCACACGCTCCCTCATGTTTGCCGTTATTTGAGACTTAAGCTTGTTTTCTTAGGTGACGTGGAATGCATGTGGCCGTTGGGCCTAACTTTGATACTATACCAAGTTCTTGTTGACATCTAACCCAAAACCGATTAGCAGTGAGTGACCAGAGGGATTCTAGATATTATATTATTGGTCAGGAGACTACAATTTGTCTAGGGGGACCATCTTCTGAAACTCTGTTCACAGTTTCAGAACTATTTGAGTTTGATCTTGTGTTCCTTTTTCTTTTTTGTATTTAAGCAGATCTTCTCTTCACTCTAAGGTTCAACAGTTATGAAATAGAAGCTAAGAAAGAGGACAGAAAAGACAGTTTCGGGGTATGTAAGAAACCTTGCAACTTTTGGATATGTTAATATCACTTTTTTGTGTCTCCTCTCGTAAGATGCAGTTATCGGCGACATGCTTCACCAAATTATGTTGAACACATTTTGATTGGGATCAAGTAGAAAGCTATGAAATGTGATGTCTTCGAACTTGGAAATCATTTTAAGTTATAGATTAGATAAAATGGAGTAGAAAATATCATGCTTACTTTTCTTCTTTGTTGGGGTAGTCAGGGTAGTCATGGTTTAAATAGGAAACAGATATGTTTAGTGTGACATAATTTTATACACAAGACAACATCATTGGAATAGATGGATTGATTCGCAGATGTCTTTGGTCGCGACCACATTATGAAATTTTACGGCGTATATTACTTTTAATATGATTATATATTTCATTTGTTTTTAATGATGAATTTGGTTCGTCTAAGACACGATGGAACAATGATCCTCCACAAAGCAACCTGTTCGAGGATGATATGTTTCACAGCGAACCCTAATTGGACTTCATATAGAAATTCTTGAGTCCTCATTTGGGATTTTGGTCCGAATACCACTCTTGGATCCTTAATGGAGAGATCCATGAACCATGTCACTAGTTGGGGTTTGTAGTGGTAGTTGACAGAATCTCTCCCCCTTTGAGTTGCCACAAAAAAGATTTTCAATTGATTTGAGAATGCCATTGCCAAGTCAAAGAAAGGTCTACCTTTTATCACGGTCCGCTGTGTTTTGGAGAAATAAGAAAATTTTACCCTCTCTCTTGTAGTTCTTTGTTTCAATAATAAACAAGTCAAGTGTAAGTCTAACATACAAAAAAAAGTGTAATATATCTCACTGGACAAAGTCTAGGAAGGCCAGCAAAGAAAAAAAGTGTTTAAGGTCTAAGATGTCTTAATTCACGGTTATAATGTTTATCCAAATTCGAAAGACCAGTGAGATGTTGGTGTGCTAAACATGGTCCAAGTATTTGGACCAAGTCAAATAGGGATTTTGTGTGTCAATCGTAAGACCTCCAACACTTGTCTTTGGGGGAAAAGGTCGAAACTCTCCTAGGAGGGATGGGCCATGGGCCTTATAATGAGTGGAGGTTCATGGATCGGGTACCCGATTCGTTTTCCCACTTCTTCTAGTCTAGAGTTTGTCTTTCTGATGAAGTAGTCTAAACCGGTGAAACTTCATCTCCGTTCCTTAGAATAAAACTTTCGAGTATCTCAATTTTCCCTTTGTTTTTTCTACTTGTCGAGATCTGTATATATATTTTGATTAATTTGGGGTTAATGGAGAAAACTACTTCATCTAGTGAACCTGATTTTGATGAGCTATTTGGTCAGAAGAAGCGCGTCAAAAACCCATTTGTTCCCATCGGTATTCTCTCTCTCTCTCTCTCCCTCTATCACTGATGATTTAAATCACTTTATTTCCCCTGTTTTTAAATTTGGGGTTTTCCTCTTTTGTGGGGTTCTCCTTGAGAACCTATGATTTTGTTTTGAAGCAGATGCATATGAACTGTTTGGGTATTTGATTGAATGTACAGTTATGCTTTGATATCTCATAGCTGTTTATAAATACATCTCAATTTGTATGTCTCTCAACATAGAATTTGGGGATTTGAGGATCAGATAAATTAGGTAGATTACCAAAGATGGGATTTTGATAATACCCAATTGAAATAGAGCTGGGTATTGGACCTTGGGTTAGTTTTGCTTTTGGGTTTTAGTAGCATGCTGATTATGTTAGTTAAGTGAAGGGAAGATTTTTCAACCTTTTGGAGCACGACCAACGAACTAAGACTATATCATGTATTAGGGCAAAAAAGATACCAACTCATGGAGGTTTTTTTTATGATACAACCGTATAAATTTTTGTCATTGGGAGTCCGTTTTTCGCGTAATTGTTTATGGTGTGATGGTTTGGAACCATTGCTTTACAAGTTGTGTTTTCTAGTGCTTTAATTTTGATAGGAAGAAAGAATATTAAGTAGAATCACTCTTTGCTCCTCTAGATTAAAGATAATAGGGATTATCCTTTATACTAGGCTCTATATAATTGTAGTGTTGTTTCTAAGATTATGTTAGAGTTCCATGGCATCCTTAGTGCCATTCTAGGATCCTGGTCACTCTTCCTCAAAGTCTCTTAAATCTAGTCGACCGGCCTCCTTAAACAGATGTATAAGATTTTACCTGAATAGAAGACATCTGGGGTGGGTAGAAGCTCACCATGAGAAGAACTCCACATTTACATTTTTTTAGAGTAAATCATTGAATTGAAATTCCTCATAAAACCTAGCTCTTTGTCCGAAAAGTTAAGAGGCTTTTAATGTCAAGGATGAACTCGTGAAAATATCCTCTCAGAATGATAGATCGTTACATTTTAAAATTCTTAAACGTCTATATCCTCTTGACCAAAGGACACCTTCCACTTGACCACACCTGCACCTGACCTGCTGCTTGAAGAAAAATGTGTCCTGCCTTGGATCGCAAGTCGGATTTAAGATTTTCTTCGAATAAGAGGCTCTCTTTTGGTCGCAGTTATCCAGGTCTTACATAGTAAGACCAATCTGGTGCTAGGTGGATAAAACTAGGCGTTGTAAGTATGAATTAATAAAAAAAAAAATGAAGATCAAACTTAGGATGATTTTGTAAGTAATAACTTTTTATATGATTCTGAAACTATCTGGTCATGAATGTAGAAAATCTGGTCATCTGGAGGGGCGGGGAACCTCACGATTAGAGAGACTATACATCTATATCCTTTAAAATAATTACCCAACAGAAATGTCTGATTATACCTAGCCCTTTACCTGAAAACTATAAGAATCTTCTAGTGTCAAAAATAAGCTCTTGAAAGTGGTCTCTTTGATTGAAATCTCTTTACATTCTTACACTTCAATCTGTCTCAAAGGACTTGACGCGTCGCCTCGACCAAAAGGGCACTTTCGACTTGACCGCACCATCATCGGCACCCATTTTCTTGAGGAAAATGGTTCAAATCTTCATGTCATTTGCATTCTGAGTCAGATTAATCACGTGATAGGATCTCTTTTCGTTGCAGTGATCCTGCTTTTACACGGTTAGATCAGATCTGGTGCTAGGTGAATGATGATAGGCGTTTTGACTTTTATCAGTTATTCAATGAAAGAATGAAGATTGATTTAAGATGGTGTTACTAGTGAGACTGTATCACTTAGCCTATATTGACTTCTCATACTTTACAGTTGCTGATTGTTGTAACCTAACCAACATGTTGGATATAGGTCATACCTCTCTTGGCTGAACTTAATGTCACTATCGCTTCTTTTCTTTTTCTTTGTTTATGAGTTCTGAGGGACAAGAACCGACTGTCGTTTAAGTAGTTTAAGCATGAGACGCTCAAGTATGGGTGTAAGTGAAATATTACGCGTAAATAGGAGTTATCTGTTATTGGAATCAAAATCTGTAGTCAGTTCATTTGATGGTTGAAAGTATTTCAGGTGCACTTATAACTGCGGGAGTCCTCACGGCTGGCTTAATTAGTTTCAAGCAAGGGAATTCTGTGTTGGGTCAGAAACTAATGAGAGCTCGTGTCGTCGTTCAAGGCGCTACAGTTGCACTAATGGTTGGCAGTGCTTACTACTACGGCGAGAAATTTTATTAGTAGTTCAAATGGAGTTAAACTCGGTAACATTTTGATTTTCTCGTATTTATTACATTTTGAGCTCAAGCTAAATTATATTGCTCAAATAGGGTTGAACCTCAGACTTGCAAGTAGGTCAAATGCTTGCTAAAGGAAAAGTCGTCGAGATAATGATTTAAGATCTAATAGGATACGTGTGTTAACTTAGCATATAAAATAGATTAGTAGTCTTTCTCCATAATACATGAATTTTACGACTCCTCATCGGGAGTGATTTGGTTCAAGTTCGAATAACATCATGGAACTTTGAAGCATATCATTTGTGTTTTATTTCAAGTTTTTCTAGTAATAGATTTCAGCAGTAGATATTGTATTGTTAGCAGTGTTTCTGCTGCTCTATTTGTGTTCCTAGGGTTTTAGAGCTATAAGTTCGTTACGAACTATTTGTTGGAGTAATCCCTAGTGGTAAGTAGAGGTGGTGGTCCTCGGTTTCTAAGTGCGAGGGAAAGAATCCGCTCTTGTGCTAGCTTTTGGCGTGAGAGAGACCCAAGACCGAACCCTCACTGAGCTCATTTTTGGAGTACGGGAAGGGAATGTGGTAACCAAGAATGAGGGATTCTCTAATCAATGATTGATGTTTCGGAACGTGTAATTATTGTACGTTTAGGTATCAATCAACGTAATTGTCAGAAAATATATGCATGATTTGTTGAATGAATTTAAACTAAAACCCGATAAGATTCATCATGTCGACCGACATACACGCCCATACATCATTAAGATATGCAAAAACGGATTTGAAAGTAGGGTCGAATGATCCAATTTCGGTCGGAATTTAATCAGGAATCAAATGGTCCCAATATAATTACTGAAAAGAAAGTTTACAATATTTTCGAAAATAATTGAGTTGGTACAAGAGTATTTTGCATTTCCAGGCTATAGAAATGACTTCAAAGCTCTCAGAGCCACAATTTCTTCCATCAGATCAATGGCCCCATCTCTGAATACTCAGAATCTAATTGTAAAAAGTCATCTATTTTGACCTCTAGATGCTTTGGAGGCAAACTCTGCAAATATAACAACTGGTCTGTCCAAATGGGTGTTTGGCCGGGTAATAGGAGGTTTAGTCTTCCACCTACTAGGTCATGAGTTCGAGGCACACACAATACAAAAAAAATCAAAAGAACAAGGTAAATGAAAATGCTTAGTTTGTTGAGTGGTTAAGGTTTTTGACACAAACTCGTGTTATTGAACCTTAATCCAACTGTTACATAATTTTGTTTGTGGTGAAGGGTCAGTCGAGTCTGCTTGATATGTATCGACAATGATTAACGAATGTGAGACTACACACACTTATCTCCGACTCTAAACGCTCTCGGAGGTGATGATGAGATTATCACTTTAATGATGTAAGGTGACATAAATGGGTTGGTAGTTAGGTGAAAGAACAAAAAAGTAGGCTTAGTACAAGAACAAGATGTTGATTGATATGTTACTTCTTTTAGGGTTTCAGTTGTGGGGTTCCATCAAAACCTTATGCAAAAAAATTAGTAGGACCTTGTAAAGGATAAAGAAGAAAAAAAAGGTTGAAAACTTTTGTGCCTAACTCACATGTCCCTATCTCTTCATTGCTCCCCACAAGGCAAAAGCTGGTTAAGATGCTCATTCCATCACTCTATGATTGCAAATCTGTTTTCATTATTTGAATTTTAAAAGTGAATTAGGCTAACCCAAAGTTTGATTATTTAGTTATAAATCACCACCATTATCATCATACACTAATCTTTATTCTAGCTAAGCTAGCTCTTACCTTCCAACCCTTTGGGTCTATCATTATCTAAACTAAGTGAAGAATGATAAATATGAAGTTTCTTCGAAGTTACAGAATCCAATAAAAGGAACAGATTTATACAAAAACTATTTTTCTTATGTTCGATTACAATTGGAGCAGTGTTCCAGGTACGTAAAAGTTTCCACGGGTTTATGTTAAAGCAATATGTATTTCAATTCTGTATCCTTTCCTTTTACACAAAAAATATCGCTATATGCATGTACTTAACTAATCATGTTCTTCCAAGTTTATCAATGTCCCGTCTAATGGTATTAGAAATAAACATGTTTAGATTTTATATAGATTGATTGCAAGATTGTGATCAACAAAGGACTCATATTATGTTTGTTGTTTTTTAGTCTTTTTGAGTTATAGTTGAGATATTTAACTCATGGTTTTTCTTTGAGTCTATTTTTGGTCTCTGTCTCTCTCCTCTCTTTCTCTCTCTCTAAAACACACACACTCATAAAATGTGGTGTAAGGCATTTGCAGATGTACCTTTCAAAATGCACTAGTACACTATTGATTGTTGTGTTTTCTTACCCTACATAAGGAAGTGGCAAGGTTGGTTTCATGGTATCCAGCTTCACTAATGCCAAATTTCCACCCAAGATTTCAAGTAAAAACACTTGGTCAATGAAAGAAAATACTAACCCATATTGCCAATATTCAGACCCAACTCATTTATCTCTGGACAATGACCCATTTCATCTCTCTCTATCTCTTTCTTTCTCCTATTGATACCATTCAATGAAATTTGGGATTGATATGATTCAATGATACTTAGGACATTAGGTAGTGGTGAAGTCAACTTTAGTTGGGGGCAACCTCTCTCTCCTACTGATATTATTCAACTAAACTTAGTGGCAAAGTGGATGGTGAAACCTATTTTAGTTTTTTTTTTGAGGAAATAGAGTAGTTTCGTAATAAATTTTTTTACAGAGGTTAGATAAGAAGACTAACTTCATAAAACAAACAATAATTAGAATATGAAAGATTACAAATGACTCAAAGTCTCATTAAAACATCCTAAGTTCGTAATTAGGTTCAGGAACACCAAGTATTTTCTCCAATGCTGACGGTTGCTCCAATAGAGAATTGAAGTTTAGCTTGGACAATTATTTCTTTCGGTATAGTTTCTTTGTTATACAAGATATCCACCATCCTCTTGTTCCTTTCAAGCTATATATGTTCCATATGATTGTAGCTAGAATACATAACCTGAAGAAACTTTTTCTATCTGTTTCTTTCTTTGTTTTTCATCTTTTGATTTGTTTTACATCGTGAAAAACTCTATTTTAATTGAGTGGTAGCATTTCTTTTCCTACTCTCAAAGTTGGCCCACCACTTATCGAAAATGTGCATATGATTTCTACTTTATTTGATCTACCTATGCAATGGCAGAATAATAACTCCTAGCTAATAATATAATGTTCACACTTGAAAGAAAGGAGTGTTCTTATCAAAACCCCAATGAACACTGAAACTTAGAGTATTAACATTATTCATCTTTCTCAAACAAAATCTTCTTTCTATTAAAGTAATCATATTATCTATGTACTTGGAGTATCTACCCAAACATTAGCAAATAATATTACACACACACACGTCTAGTATAGCACTTTTTTCCGTAGATCGTAAACATAGTTGGTTCAAAAACTATTGTTAATGAAATTGAACAAGCTTACTGAAATATCAAAAGGAAAATTCTAAATATTATCTTCCATCCCATCAATTCTCAAATTTTAACAAAAGTTCATTAAATTTTGACATTAAAATATTTTGTATGTTAGTAACATAAAATGTAACAAAAGTTGGGAAAAGATATGGGATGAGCAGAGAGATTCCATTGGTTCCTTATAGGAAGAAATTAAAGGATGGGGCAGTTCAACCTCCTGTTATCTTGACTCTGATTCTCTTCCCACCCCCCAGACCCTCCTGCCATCCCTTTCTCCCATCCCCAGACCTTGTTTTATACTAATTACACATATACATATAGTATATAATATGGCAACAACCAAAACCTTATAAATGCTCAATAAAGATATTCAACATCATCCAAATCTTACTCTTTGCTTACATCACCACATAAGACTATGTTAGGAAGAATTTTTGGTCTATGGGGTTTTTCAAATATGAAATTTTACTACAGTAGAAAAATTGTATTACGTAGAATAAAATATCTCGAAGTAACAGACAACAATTATTTCCATTGATTCTGAAGTCTAAAATGCACATTTTTATTAGAGAATATAATAAACGGTCATATTATATTATATAAAACGATGTAACTTGTATATTTTGGGGTTTCTTTCTTCTGAGTAACAAAACAATGTATTTTGAAATAAAATGTGTTATAATTCTATTAATCGAAACTTTTGGTATTGTCGAGCCAATGGTACAACAAGATCAAAAGAGATTAAACATATTATACAGGATGAATCTGGATTTTTTTTTATTATATTATGAAACTTCACCGCCTGGACTTTCCACTTGGAACATATTTCTTAACCATACATAAAATAGTGAAATGGTAACTGTACATATATCAATTCTACACTTACTGCCTTGACATGAAGAACATGATTGACGAGTTGTGGTTAGCTCGCTACTCGCTAGGTTTCGATAGACCTCACAACCCTCTTAGGTTTTCACCATTTCATAGACATACATCTACAAGTTGGTTGTGTGTTTTGTCTTGTCAAACAAATATGGCTTTTAGAGACACACATAAACCGTCCCGAAAATCAAAATAACCGTACCAAATGGATATTGGGACGATTTTGATGTGTCCCCGAAGTGGTATCCCTATAGTATGAGGGACAATAGTATTCGTGAAGAATTTATGGACACAAATTATTGTCACGAATAGATGTTAGAGATGGTTACTGGTTGTCACTAATAAGTATTAGGAACAAAAACCAAGGATTAATAGTTAACAAACTTTCAAATAAATTTACATATATAATAGTTTTCCAGGATAGTCTAATATCATACCTGTTGCATCACTAAAAGAAATTACACTAATCACTCCATATTAATTTTTTAAAACAATACAAGATGAAAGCTACAACAACACCTCATGGGAAGAAAAAGCAGAGAAGAGGAAACTAGGGAGGAAAAAAACCCTAATAAAGTACTATTTTAGCCTTACCCACTAGTATACCACGTTTGATGTTTGACAATTGATTTACTGCCAAAATTAGGTGGGTTGTAAGTTTAATTTTTCGATCAAATACCAGGTAAAATTTGTCCCTGTTAACATAATTCTGAAAAAAAATTTGTTTGTCCCTAATTGACTTTTTTTTTTGTAGTAACTACCAAAAAAAACTACAGTTTTACTATTATCTCGTACGCAATCCAAATATATTTTTATCCCTAATAATAAATTTATCGGGGCAAATATTAAAAACTGTCCCCATTGCAATTTTTTAAGGACTGATGCAAAAAAGTGTGTGGGATTATAAGCCATATCTTTTGTAGTGATTGTATCACCACCCTAGCTATAAAATGTGTATAGATATGTTGGTGGTGGATGGTCAAAGAGTAACTACACTCATTTCATGTTCAGACTTCTCCATAGTGAAAGCTACCTTTGGTCCTCATGTAAATTTTAGAGAGAGAGAGAGAGATTTGGCAAGCAATTATTTTGATGAGAAGGGTATCTTTCTTGAAGAGGGTCCCTTCACTTTCTTTTCTCTCATCACTTAATCAGTACAAGTACGGGGATGATGAATATGATTGGTTTCTTTCTAATTATTATGTCTTCTGCATTTGGGATCTTTCATTTATTCATAGGTACTTCATGAGTATATATCCATTCCATTCATTGTGCTTGATTACTAACATCATCTCCTAAAACAAGTAGTAATAAAACTTTGAGTACATATAAATTAATCACGTTACTGAGGTATAATTCGCGTTGTACATAACATATTTATTTACCTAACGTATAAACAAGTATTGTACATAATTCAGATGTTCAATGACAGAAATATGATTACTACATTTTTTGTTTGTTGTAACCTAACGTGTGTGCATCTAACATGTGTAATGAACTAAAATACTATTGCGCACTTTATCCACCAAAATATGTTGAGTCATTTGATAATATGTGTGCAGACATACTCTGTACTTCTAACATCAACACATCAATGTAATGACATACTGTACTTTTTGAAACCATATATGTGAAATGTTTACACCTCAACTCAACCTTATTCTTAGATTGAATTCTTATTTTATTTTAGTTGGACAGATTTCACATTATATATATGAAGAGATATTAAAGCAAATTATGATTACCCAACTTCTATGCTCTCCTCTAAAGTCCAAAAGTCATGGATCGTTGTCTGACGTATTTCGTTTCTAATGGTTGGAGTGTTATCAAGTTGGTTTCCACTCTGTTGGTCGTAGATTCGAGAAATAAATATTATATTACATTTCTAGAAAATAAATAGATGAATAAGCAAAGCTAATTACAATAGCCTTTTTAAGGGTTGGTTTTCGTAACATTTAGAATAACATGGTTGTTTTAAATGACAATTTACGTTGTCAATCTTTCGATTTATTTAGTAAGTATGATATAAGAGCATCTCCAATGCAAAACTCAAAGAAACTCTAAAAATCTTATGTATCGAGATTCAAATGTCGATCTCTAATTTTTCTCTTTCCTATTTGTCAAGATTGAGATCCTCTATTCGAAGAACTTCTCCAATGCAACACTCTAAAACCCCAAAATTGCTTATGTGGCATTTTTTTCCATTAAAATATATGAAAATGTTGAGTTGGCATTTAGAGATATCTCAAGAGGACACTCTAGAAATGGAGTGTCCTCTTGAGATATCTCCATTCCACCCTCGTCACGTCATCTTGGAGATTTGAATTGAGTTTTGCATTGGAGAAGAATTTTGAGATAAAAACTCTACAAGTCTTACGTGACACTCCAAGTTTCTAAGATTGAGATTTGCATTGTAGATGCTCTAAATCTTGAAGTGAAGTGTGATCCCTGCAAAATATAGCAAAGAGAGGGTGTCGTGATTTACTTGTTATGGTGTAAAAGTAACACATTTTTTTCTCACATGGAACTCCGAGAGTCATTACATTCATTATTTAGATACATCATAATCATAAATTGAAAAAGTCTTTTAAGTTTGCGGTCATGGTAAAATCTAAAGGATGATTATATTTTTAAGTGTTTGATCATCCAACTCAAAACATGGACTATTCTCGAATGTCTCCTCACGTGTGGAGTTCTTGAGCCTAACACGTGTTTTTTTTTTGTGCCGTGAAGCACATGTAACTTTTAAGCCTATCACTGATGGGCTTACCTCTGATATCATGTTAAGTTTGTAGTCATCCAACTCAAAACTAAATGGTAGTGGCTAGAAAAAACTTAGACATTATATTCATGGTTGCTAGATTGTATTTCTTTGATGTGAGACTATTCTCACACATATTTTTGTAAGAATAAGAGAGAGAAAGGGATTAGGAGAGAAGGATAAGGGTGAGAGAGACACAAGTAAAAAAAAACTATAAATTCACTACCATGAGAAGATAGGATGCTAGATTTATTCTCTCTTCATAGAAGCATTAAGAGAGAAAGAGAGAGAGGGAAGGGTAGAAAAAGAAATGGAAGAACCAATAAACCAATTAGCAGTTACTCATCTCCTTCAACAAACATTGAGAAGCTTGTGTATTCATGAAAATTCTCAATGGGTTTATGCAGTCTTTTGGAGGATCCTCCCTAGAAACTTCCCACCACCCAAGTGAGAAGAAAACCACATAATAATCCATATATAATAAAATAAACAGTAGTCTTTTATATTGTTTTTTTTCCTTTGCCCTTTTTGTTTATAATCATTTTCATTCATATGATAGATGGGATGTTCAAGAAGGAGGAGGAGGCTATGATAGGGCAAGAGGAAACAGAAGGAATTGGTAATATCTTAATTAATTAGATCTAACTACTTCCACCCTTTTCCATTTTATACTAGTTTATCACTTCTTGATATATATATATAATTTCTTGGTTCAAACAGGATATTAGTTTGGGAAGATGGATTCTGCAACTTTGCTGCTTCAATTGCTGACATTGACTCAGCCACGGACTGCACGGTCGGCTCATCGTCGGCATATGGAAATTGTCAATTTCAACCCATTAAAGGCCTTCAACCGGAACTATTCTTCAAGATGTCCCATGAAATTTACAATTTCGGAGAAGGGTAATTTTATTTTTATTTTTTTAGTACAGTAAGATTCGAACTCTAGTCTCTGCTTATAGTGGAGAAAGACATTCACATACTTTATATGATGGTTTTGACTAGGTATATTGGAAAAGTAGCAGCTGATCGAAGTCATAAATGGATATACAATGAACCAAATGAACAAGAAATTAACTATTTATCTGCATGGCATAATACAGGAGATTTAGTAAGTAAATCTTGATTGATTTGTTTTAGGGCTTTTTTTTCATTTTTGATGGAACATATGATTTATTACATTTTACTGTAAAATTTCTTTCAGCAGCCAAGGACATGGGAAGCTCAGTTTCAGTCTGGTATAAAGGTACATAAAAGAAAAACATTGACTAATATAAAACTTTCTTTTGTTACTATATTTAGGAAACCTAGCTCCTCTAAATTTGTTACTCATAAAAATCTTTCAGACTATTGCTTTGATTGCAGTTAGAGAAGGTGTTGTTCAATTAGGTGCTACTCATAAGGTCTCTCTCTCTCTCTCTCTCTCTCTCTCTCTCTCTCAAATGTTGATCATGAATTGTTTAGTTTGTAATGTGTTTATTTTATGTGATTATCAAGGTTATAGAAGACCCAAACTATATTATGTCATTGAGAAAGAAGTTTTGTTATCTAGAGAGCATTCCAGGAGTTCTTTTACCACACCCATCTTCATCTATACCAATTCCATACAAGGCTGATGTCTATGGTTCAACTAGTAGTTGTTGGCCTTTTCAGGCAGCATTCGGACCCACTCCGGCGACAATGGAATTTTATCATAATGATCACTTCAATAGCCAGGCATTAGGGATAACGCCATCCATGAGTGCTTTACAAGCTCTCCTCTCGAAGCTCCCTTCGGTTGGGCCAACACCGTCTCCGTCTTCATCGGGCGGTTATTGTGAGTCTATACCTCAATTTTTATCATCTCATAGGCCTAATGAAGTTGGAGAGATGCCTAAGGTTACAAAAGAAGAGATAGAAGATGGGTATAGGATGGAAAGAGAAATGGGTGAAAGTAGTAACTCAATTTCACATCATTATCAGCATCAACATCTCACAAGTAGTAGATCCAATAGTGGATTTTGAGCTATTGTGAAGCAATCATAGTCTAACTTGTAGCACTTTTTCTCTCCCTTTTGAGTTGTACTTGTTTACTCTCTCTAGATTAGTATATTAAATATGAAGCTTTTGGAGACAAGTTAACAAGATCTATCATATTTAACTAAGACGACCTTATGAGTATGTAAACTGAACTATAAAAATCATTACTATAACTTAATTAGTTAAACGTTTACTTATTAAAAGTAAAGTTTTAAAATTATGATTTAATATTTAGGAGTAGGGCGTTTGTAAAATGACACTGTGACATAAAATGAGGGAAAAAATCAATAAAGAACCCCTTTTGAAAATGGAAAGTTTAAATGGACTTTAGGGAATGCAAAGATGAGTCAAAATGTTCCAAAAAGTGTGAATGAAACATCATTGTCATGGAATAACTTTAGTACTCTAAAAAAGTGGATATTGACACACCAATGGGTATGCAACTTTCAGGCTGTAAAAAAAAAAAGTAAGGGGTCTTTACCTCATACCCACCGACCATTTCTTCATCATTCCCTCAAGATAAATCTAACATTTATAATTGAGTTAATTCCTATTTGACCCCCTATTTTGTAACCAGCTTCTTTTATGACCTCATATTTTCTGTAAATTCAAATATTATTCTATTTTTTGATGTAAATTTACTAACTGCCATTCCTATAAATATTTTTTTAAAATAAAATTAAAAATAAAACATGGATTCCGCCTCACTTCCATCTCCACCACACATCTCTCTCCATGTCACCTCTTTCTCTCTCCATCTCACTTCTCTCTCTCTCAAACTCACCACTCTCTTCTCCGACATTTACATAAAAAGAGGACCATATTTGAATTTAAAGAAAGTAAGAGTCATAAAAGAAGCTGGTCACAAAGAAGGGGGTTAAATAGGAATTAACTCTTTATAATTTAATAGAAATAAACGTATTAATTGCAGACTCTATTGAAAGAATGTAAAACAATTATTTCTAACGATTAATGATGATACGCCCGACACTTCTCCTGGCCGAATCTGATGTGTCGGGCATAGATTTAGAGAGAGAAAATTAATAGAGTGATGTCCCCTTAAAAACTATTGTCCATATAACATTTTTAATTTTTCTAGTTGTCCACATAAAATAGTTGTCCATATAAGAAATTCGTTGTCCATATACTGGCCACCAAATTCAAACTTGAATATCGCATTCATCCTGAATCAGAGTCTTGTGTTTTTTTGCTCTAAATTAAAGAGCTCAGCAAGACGAACACAATGGTGTACTTTGTTTCTGAGTTTGACATGTTAGATTGAGCCTCATGTTCCAACAAATG
This sequence comes from Eschscholzia californica subsp. californica, assembly GCA_002897215.1. NCBI lineage: Eukaryota > Viridiplantae > Streptophyta > Magnoliopsida > Ranunculales > Papaveraceae > Eschscholzia > Eschscholzia californica. Next base: position 1,100,880 of record BEHA01000799.1, read on the forward strand.
TTACCTAGTATAAACTTTTAGATCGAGGCACTGAAACTGTACTTAATGCTTTCAAAGTGAAAAAACGCCCGAATTTTGGTAGATGGGGAGACTGTGTGAAAGAAATGGATCGAAGAAGCAGCTTCGAAAGCCTCACATGAGACACTTTCATTACCAAGTGGACAAAGAAGAGAAACCCATCAATCTATATCCGCTTCATAGCTCATACCCACATCATAATCTCGATCACAAACACAAAGAACACCACAAATTTACCTTGACTTTGGATACGGGTTTGTTCTTAATCTTCCCGTAACACCTTGTTGTTCCTGTAATTGTAATGATAATCAAACGGCCAAATAGCTAGTGAAAATTTTCTCAAATTACAGAGAGTGGGACTAGAGAGAATCATGAGAGAAGATGAGATGAGAGGAAAAGAGTGAGTTTTTGTGGGTCCAAACACAAGAACTCAGCAAATGCAGAAAGCACACACCACATATTGGGTCTTCTGCTGTTTCACTGAGCCCTAACTCCTTTTTTTTTTACCAAACGTGACTAATTCCTATAAGCACTTCATAATCAGCTAGAAGATCAAACACGACCTAATGTGATAAAAGAAGGCCTAAAAGAAAACTGTTTGGGCGCTCGTAAATGTGCCCTTTTCTTTTGTGATTGGGGTTGATTCTAGTTGATTTTATTGGTGATATTGCTAGTGGCGCTCTGGTACTCAAGCTAGGGGGCTTCTTGATTATGGGCATTTCTAGTGGAATTTGTTCTCAGATTGACTGATTCTACTGAGAGGTTGAACCTTTGGACTGTTTGATACGACTAAGATAAAGAACCCTCAGATCGGTTTATCTGGTTGAGGTAAAAAACCTGCATACTGGTTGATTAAGATGAAAACCTATGAATGGCCCGGTTTGGGACCTCTCAAAAAGTTACGAATCAACCCCATGGTTAGATGGTGAAGTGGAGTCGATCCGTCTATTGTCGCGGAGATGAGCCCTGCATTTAAATGGTTTGGTGGAGTCGATCCGTCTAGTGTCTGAATCAGCCAGTCTGAGCCCTTGCTTTGGGTCTCAGATTGACTAGTCAGAAACTTCAGAGTATTTTTAATGGTGATTTTAGATCAAAGGTTTGATATCAAAGTTCTTTCCCTCTCTACTTCTCATCACGGATCATGGTTGGTTTGAAATTAAGGGGGCGTTAGGTGCCTCCCAATTTGACAACTGATTACTGTATTAGTTATAAATAATGTAATAAATTTGTCGGATTTTAGCCTTTTTCATTTTATTGGTTTTAGGCTTCTTTTATTTATGGGTTTAACTTAGGCGATGTATCAATGCCTTGTAATGACTAAGGTAGAAAGTAGTCGAATTTCTCAAAAAATAATTAGGCAACTAATCCATTCTCGTGTTAATAGGTATTGGACACGAATAGCAATTCCACGGATTACCTTTAGGCGCTCCCATTTTACTTGCATCATTGCATGAACCGATCTTTAGTCTCGGTAGGTAGACAACTCCCGAGTGCGAGTCTCCCATCCACACCACACGTTTTCTCTCATTACTAACATCTCTTCCAAAAGGCAGTCTAGGGCAAACCTGTATTCCGATGCCCTACTCCTTTGTTAGGGCTCGAATTCATCTGAAACTTTAGATCCTCCTCTTATTCCATTGATTTACGTGGGTGGGTATTTATTTATTAATCGAAAATCAGATTGTTGAATTGTCATTGTTTTAGTTGCTTAAAATTCATCGATTAACTTATACACTGTGATTCTGAAGTTTGGTCGGTCGAGTTCTCACCATCATCAGAATTGCTCAACCAGGTATGGAGTCTTCATCAAGTTTTCTAGGTTAACTTGAGAGATAAGGTATAATTTTTATGATTTGGGGGAATTTTTAGGTTCACCGGGATAGAATATTGGGAGAGAAAATTCAGACATTTTATTTCCAATTAGAATTTCTATTTCCACTCGGATTAGTAGTTCCTTATTTAAATACCCAGAGACAGTAGGTCTCTTTTTGTGGTAGGAAACCCCCAAAAAATAAGTAGACATACCATGAAGAAGAAGAGAAAGACTATCTTGGGTTCTGATCATATTTTGATCCCAAAGAATTATGACATAGTATCCAACATACTTAGCAGAGTTCCTGTTAAGACGTTGATGCGGTTTAAATCCGTATCCAAAGATTGGTTCTACTTGATTCAACACGATCAATACTTTCATGATTTACATCTTAGCCGACCCCATAATTACCCAATGCTCCTTTTCTCTGTTCGTCTCGACGACACCCAAATCTCTTTATCTCCAATGGATCTACATGGATGTGCTGCAACAAGTCATGCTCATAACATAATAGTGCCCGTGCGTGAACGTTTGCTGAAACCCATAAACGGTTTGGTATGTATCCGGGAGTACTCCGAATGCAAAAGCCCCTTTTATATTTACAATCTTAGCACTCGTGAAGAAAGACGACTAGGAATATTAAAAGAGGAGAGAGAAATATTATCTCGTCTTTTAGGTTTCCCTCGTATTGTTAGTTATGGACTAGGATTTGATCCTATATCGAAGATACATAAGGTCGTGCGCATATGGCATGCCTGTAACAGTATGTTTTGCGACGTATTCACAGTAGGGGAAGATGCATGCTGGAGAAGGATTGATGAAGTACCACCGTGTATGATTGCAAGAGACTGTGTTTATGCAAATGGTTCCATTTTCTGGAAGAAGCTCGGGGGGTATGACTTTATCGTGGCATTTGATGTTGGAAGTGAAAAGTTCAGGACGATCTCAATCCCTGATTTTGTCCACTTTAAATTTGATTTGCTGGAGATAGACGATTGTGTATCTCTTACAGAGAGATTATTGGTTGTTAGTACAACGAAAAACACTTTTGTGTTTTGGATATTACACGAAGATCCATATGAAAAGAAGAGTAGTACTTGGATTGAAGAGACTATTCATGTTGATTGGAAAAGGGACACTATAATAAACTTAGCGTTTGAAGCTATTGCAGGGACAGACCTAATCATCATCGCTCACACACAGAAGATTACTTCTAATACTAAAAAGAATCGTGTTTATCATCTTTATGACAGGAAAAAGAAAACGTCCAAGATGGTAACAGTCACTAATCAGACTTCTTCAATGACAAGTTTTCTGGGAAGTCTTTTTCTTTGTTAAAGCTGCAGCATTTCTACCTTCCCCATCCACCAGGAAACTGAATCTCTTTAAGTTTTCCAATTTAGCACTATATAGTTGTGAGTTTAAATTGTGATTTAATTTGTCAAATAACTTAAAAAACAGAATTTGAGCAGTTGATTACAACAATAAGGGATTCTAGAGATAGGAAGACTCAGGAAACACAGGAATCCTTAGTACCTGAGATTGGAAGAATTAGGTCAATTTAATGGCCTCCGTGTTCTTTAGCGTGCTGCTGATGAGCGAGATGACGACGTTCTTCAGGAAGGGCAACAAGATAAGAGAAGATCATACCACCAAAACAAACATGATAAAGAGGATCAATTGAACTGGTTTGAATGTACTTAGCATGGTAATTATCCATTCCTTTGCTAACTGTTTTCTTCACGTAATCAATTGTCAACATTGGCTTCAGATGTGAAGGAAGTTCTTTCAATTTCATTCCTTTGATCTCCTTGAAGAAATTCCTCATCGCCATTACTACTCCTTAGAGAGAGACAAAATGAGATTTCAAGAAACCCTAGGAAGGTGGGGAAACTTTTGAAGAAAATTGGGGGTTTCCATCCGTTTGGTTGAATGGAGTTATGTGTAGCCGGTTCCTTGTCAAACCTGGAGCTTGCTTAATCTGGGTTTCTTTGTGGTTAAACAACTCATAAATGGTAAACCCCACTATCCCTGATTCGTGAAGGCCGTGACATTGATACATGGTGAATATAAATGTCTGACAAGACACTATTCAGATGATGTTGATCTTTTAGCATATATGGTGTTGTTTGTTGAACAATCTGATTTGAAGTATGAAGTTATTTCAGGGAAGAAATAGGAAATTCAGATGAAAAATCTGATTTGTGTTTGAAGTCAGATCTGGACTGTTATCTCTTTGAAGTGATTAAGTTTTTCCTTGGGCATGGCTTACTCTGCCTTGAAGAAAACCAACTTAGGGCAATCCAGTGTTATGAGGTCTTTTCTATCTCTCCAACAGGGTTCCATTGTTATGAAATTTTAGGTCCTTTCACGGGTCCATTGGCGGTTCTTCACAGGCCGGGATGGTTCGAAAACCAAAGGGCACAATCCATTTCCAAGCAACTCTATAACTGCCGAACCACCAGTTAACGGGGTGCCATGGCGTGCCAAGATTTTGACCATGGCAGCCATGCCGCGTGAACCGTGGTTTAAGACCACCATAGAAAGATGTATCGAACAGAAAAAGTGTGTTCAGTGAACATCTCGATGGATATAGCAAAATTATGTAGTATCGAACAGAAAAAGTGTGTTGAGTGATCATCTCGATGGATATAGCAAAATTATGTAGTTTTTCAATTTGGGTCTTGCGGTGGAGATGCTTTTAGTAGGAGAGTTATATTTCGACAAATAATTAACAAGTTATGAAAATAATAAAACTCGATTGACATTGATGTAATGTTTGAGCATTCCTTCTATCTTTCTTCGACATTGTTTTTCGATCTTCAATGCACAACCAAAAAACTAAGATCTTCTATCTAAATTGCTCCTTCCAGCAAGTCCAACCAAAGAGGGGGTAAAGCTTAAAAACCCACCTTTTCACCCTAAATTAAATCAAGCCTCCACCTCAAAAATCAATTCCAATCTAAGAGGAGCTCAAACATAGTGTGAAACAGTGTGTGGGTTTTCTTTTATGGATGTGCAAGAAACGATCTTTTGTACATGGGAAACACGTCACATGTGTGATCTCGTCTATATGTGAAACATGTGTGTGAACCATTTTCGAGATAAATTTAAGATCAATTTTAGTCGTTGGATTGCTTTCAACAGCCAGTCCCAGATCTTCTAGGATCGTCCCCACATGATAGTTGGGAGCCCAACGATCATGTGGGGTTGGTGCTGAGCCGACTCTACAATAACAGACTATCGGGCACCCCCCTGTTACTGAGCTGAGACTTAAGAAAGGGACCCAGCTTGGAGTGAGGGGCTGAGAAATTTTGGGTCTCATCCCTTGGGTTGCAGTAACTCTTAGTTATTACTAAAGATGGTGTGTCTTATATTTCAAAAAAAAAAAGAGATGGTGCTTCTACAATGGCTACCCATGGGTAGGACTAGGAGTTCCAAATGATGGCAAAAAGAAGAATGGGAATGACGGAGAAGATGGTGTGTTTTGAATGGATCCCCAATGATATATTTTGTCCCTTCATGGGGTAGATTATTTGTTTTTCATTTTTCTTTTTTTGGAGAAAATCAAATACATTCACACTAAAAACATTACAAGTTGGTGCGGTGAAAATTAAATTGTGAACAATACAACCCAATTGAGATCAATTTGTAAAGAAATTAACAATTAGAGGGGCTCAGACCTAAAATGCGTGCATGTGTGAAATACGTGTGTGATTTTTTTGCGAGTGCGCGAAAAACGTGTTTGATCTTGTGTACGTTTGAAACACGTGTGAACTATTTTCGAAATATTTTTTTTTTTCAAAAATTGAGATCTTCAATTTCCTACTTTTAAGAATTTCCCTCATTCTTTCAAATGTAATAATTAAATTTAAAAAAACAAGACCAATTTTGGTAGTTGGAGTGCTTTCAACACTCAAATCTAAAATAATAGACGTTGAGACAATCTAACGGCTATGATCATCCCCCACACGACATTTTGGAGGCCAACGATCATATGGAGTTGCTACTCAGTTGACTCTATAGTAAAAATCGACTGAAGCACCCCCCCTCCCCCCACCTAAGAGATCTTTTCTATAAAGTAGAAGTTACTAAAATACCATAGGTAATAAGATGTCAAGTTTAAAATAATATTGACAATACCAAGTCATTTTCATTTTTTTCACCCCTGGAACAACTCTCTGCACATTAAAACTCACTTTCTATCTAAAAATACGTAATTTTTTGGGCTTCTTGTTTTCTTTTTAGGGTTTCTTCTTTACTTTTTTTTTTTGATGAGAATGTTTCTTCTTCTACTTAGGATTTCTTCTTCTTCTGGAAATCTTCTTCTCATGCCATTCTTTAAACCTAACAGATCCATATGCCAACAAGGTTACATATCTAGAAAGATCAATTTTGACTCTGAGAGGAAAACCTTAGAAATTGATCCATATGTCATTCTTTAACTCTAACAGATCGAGATGTCATTCTTCATCTCAATACAAAGCGTTTTCTTCATTTCTTCTTCTTATAATAGAGAAAAAAACAACCATATATGAAATCCTAGAAAAACCAAAACTCTAATTTTATTGATAAAGATGATGAATATAATGTTGATGATGAATTTTATCTTGATGTTGGTGATGATGCACAACCAGATTTGAAACCCTAATGAGATTTCATCTGATGAAAAAAAATTCAGATTTGGAGAAGAAGAAACGTAAGTTTTTTTTCCTCGGTTTGCAAATCGAGTTTGCAAGCTCTACAACCTAAGATTGCCTTCGACAAAACTTGCAAATTCAGTTTGCAGTTTATATTTTGCAACCACATATTGCAATTTACATTTTGCATGAAAAATCCTTCCTAAAAATATAAGTTTCATAGAAATCTAACATCTCAAAAAAATTATATAATTAAAAAAATAAAAATAAATAATTACAGAAAAAGTGATGACAAAATTTTCTTTTTTTTTCATCGTGAACACTCCAATAATTATCAAACATTTAATACTTTTCTAATCATTTTGAATATTATTTTGATCTAAAACCCCTTATTAAAGATGGTGTGTGTCTCGAATAGCTCCCCAATAATATACTATTTCTGTTGGGGGTGGCATATTTGTTGGTGTGTGAAAACAGAACATTTAAAATTCAATATTAAATTGGGCACCAATTACCTTTTCTTTTCCCTTTTTTGTGGAAAGGAAATACAATTGCTTTGGGATCCCAACATTTTTTTTTTGTATCATGGTTGATTTTTATTTCACAGTCAATTCACTCTGTTTTACTCTCTTATCATTCAACTATGATACTCATAGAAAGTTTATATGGGAAATACCCCCTAATTCAACTTTTCCTCCAACAGATTTGATCTTTCATATATTCCAATGCTTGTATAACATATATAAAGGTGTAGTTCTTTGTAATTTATTATATTCTTGTTGATGGCGGTCAAAATTCAGCTGATTTTTGTATCTCTTTTATTGTTAACTACGTTCCTGACGATACAATCACTCGTCTTCTCGTGTTTTTAAAAAATTTACGTAAATTTAATTAAGTAAATTTTAAAAGAGATACAAAAATCAGCTGAATTTTGAATACCATCATGTTTATGTGGCAAATTAAATTAGGGGTGTTTTTAAAAGTTCACGGACTTGCAATGAGTGAAAATGAAAGAATACCCCTTGTCTTATTCTAATACTGTAGACAAGGGAGTGAGGTGGGAGGGTAACCTATCACGGATTCACGGTTGTTTTATTAATTCCGTAAAAATTAACACGGGAGTGATTGTAAAATTAGAACCATATTAATCAAGCACAATCAGACATCTCCAATGCAACTCTCAAACTCAAACTCTAAAACTCAGAGTGGCACATAAGATTTTTTAGAGTTTCTCTTAAAAAACCATCTCCAATGCAAAACTCAATATGAATCTCTAAAATAGCGTTTCTCTTAAATGTTGCATTGGAGAATGTTTTCTAATAGAGTATCTCTAAATAGACAAATAGGAAAAAGATCATTTAGGGATCCAATTTTCACACTTGACAACTAGGATTTTTAGAATTATTATAGAGTGTTCCATTGGAGATGCTCTCATATCACTCCCTCAAGATCCAACCCGATGGAGTTTTAATTTAGAAAAATAAACTAATTAATGGGGTTTCAAATTTGATCGATAGATAGCGAGGGAAACGACCGAACAGGAAAAAAAGAAATGTTGAAAAATGAAATCGTATGAAAGTCACCTACCATTTTTCGGAGACTATTTTTACCAAAGTAGAAAGAGAATAGATACCAGGAAGTTCAAAATAAGCATAAAAATAGGAAAGAGAAAAGAAGTAAATGTTTTGTGGTAGGGTCAAAATAAATGTGGGAGTGGGATTTATTAGTGATGGCAAACTTTTTTGATGAGAATGTTAGACTTTAATAACATAATATACCTTTCAACAAAAAAAAAACATAATATACTAGTAGTACTTTTTATTTTATTTTTGTTTTATTTTATTTTGTTGAAAGAATAGTAGTACTTTACTAGAATAGAAAAATAGATAGAAGATTCTCATAAAAAAAACAAAAAAAGAATAGAAGGAAGATTTTATTCGGACAAAAAGTATTTGACGTCTTTCCAGGGATGCCCAATTTTAGACCCACGTGGCACTCGATTAAGGTGGCGGGATTTTGCCAAAACATTTTGCCCTAACGAATCCCAGAAAGACCGCTCACCTCCTTTCTACTACTACTGTTGTTCTACTGTTGTTCTTCCCCTTGGATTTTAGGGTTTTTTGATATCAAAATGAATGGAGGTGACGAAGAAGAAATATCAGAAAATGATATATGGCCTATTCTACATTCTTATTCTCAGAGAGGTTTTGCTTTTCATCACCTTGATTCATTTAACCATTTCCTGAGTTTAACAATGCAGAGAATCGTCGATGTAAATGGTAGCTTAGAGATTCGTGATCGTCAGGTATATATGAAGTTTAACTAGTAATTTGTTTACATTAACTTTACTGCATACTACTACTACTACTAGTTTCCAAGTATGAACTCAGACAAATTAATTTGTGGCTTTTTATTTATAGTCATTTACATATCTAGATTAAAGCATACAAGTAACATTTGATACACATGATTTTCTAGAATATTGTCAAGCTCGAGTTTGGACAAGTGCACATTAGTAGACCTCGGACTGCCGTGCATGAAGGATCAGAGGATTTGTTCCCACAAGTAGCTAGGCTACGCAACCTTACTTACTCTTCTCACATCTACGTTGATGTGACGAAGACGATTAATAATAAAACGTATATAATCAACAAGGTGTATATTGGAGATATACCTATTATGGTCGGCTCGCATAATTGCAATCTCAACGGAAAATCTGAAAAGGAGATAATGGAACTCGGAGAATGTCAACACGACGAAGGGGGCTACTTTATAATTAAAGGTAAAGAGAGGGTGGTCATTGCTCAGGAAAGGATGAACACGAATCAAGTATTTGTGACCAAGAAGAAACAACATAATAAAACTGTCTATCAAGCTGAACTCCACTCGATGGCGGAACCTCAAATAAGTCCTAGAAAAATCATTTCGGTGCAAATGGTTCGTGGCGGTAGCACAAGAGGGGTAAATTTATCACTAAACTTTTATTTAAGTATTATTGTTGCAAAGAGTGTTCAAATATCAAATGTTTGATATCGGCAATCGTTTTCTGTAGCGTTTTCAAGAGAAATGCATATATGCTCGACTACCCAACATACGTGTCGATATCCCGATAGCTATTGTGTTTCGGGCACTCGGTTATGTTACTGACAAGAAAATAATGGAATGCATATGCTATGATCCCTCCGACTACAAGATGATCGAGTTACTTCGACCATCTATTGAGGAAGCATATCCGATTCAAACCCAAGAGGTATTGCTAATGCTTTGTGTTTGTTTAGATTTTAACTTTTTTTTTGTGAAGTTGTTATATGAGAAAAATAGCTAGGTAAAGAATATTACTTTTTTTGTACTCGAACTTATTTAGGTATTATACTTTTGCATATTAGTGTTCATAATGAGCTCACATAAGAATGTTCGTGAATGTAGCCTAGGGTTTGGTGTGGTGTGTGTGTTGTGCGTCTAGGAGTTACTGATTTTAGTTTGTTGGGATTTATGTGAAATTTAAAACTGGTTTAGGGTCCTTTAATCCAACCTAGGGCAGCACAACATGCTTGATATGTTGAGTGGCGCGAAAGTATTCCCTAAGAAAGATTTATGGACTTGATACCATCAAACTAGGGTACGCCCATATGATGAGTGGAAGACCAAATTTAAAACTAGAAAAGGACTCTATGAATGGTTTGTATTGCCTTTTGGTTATCTAACGCGCCTAGCACCTTTATGCGCGTTATGAACCAAGTCCTTAGACCACTAGTTGGAAAATTTGTTGTCGTACACTTCAATGACATCCTCAGCTTCTTTTTATCGGCGTTCATAGTTTTCACCGGTGGCGCCCTAAGACAATCAACGTAGTGCATAGTTTTCATCGTTTAGCTTCTTTTTATAGGCATTTCATCCGCAACTTTAGTACCTTCATAGCTCCCATAACTGATTGTCTAAAAAGAGTTACATTTATGCGGACCTCGGGAGCGGGAAAAAGTTTTTTTTTGAATAATTGGAGCGGTTAGGTCTCTCCTCCTCAACATATCCATCGTAGGAATCTTCTCCAGACAGGCGGCCCAAATGAAGAAACTGGTTCTTACGGGGATGTTGTTTCTCCAAATATCTTTCAAAATAGTAGAACTTGAAGTAGTATCCTGAGATAGGAGACAATAGATAGCTCTAACCGACAAAGCAGAATCAGAAGAAGATCGCCAGACTATTGAGTCCTCTAGATCGGAGAGTAACCGAATTGAGAGCCTCCAACAAAGCGCTCACCTCCCCCATCAAAGAAATCAATGACTGCCCCTTCTTTGTCGGAGACCAAACTAAAGATAACAGGGGACATCTCCTTTAGAGGCCTGTCTAAGAGCCAGATATCCTCCCAAAAACTGGTCCTACCACCATTTCCTATCTTAATCTTAATAAGGGCTTTCAATCTTACCCATCTGTTATATATCCCCCTCCAAACCGAAAAATCGTACGGGCCTTTTGGTTGTTTCGGAATCCACCTATTTTCCGCTTCACCGTATTTTTCACAGATAATTCTTCTCCAAAGATTCTCTCTTTCTATTCCAAATCGCCAAAGCCATTTCAAAGTCAATGCATCAATCATATGCTTAAGACTTTTTATACGCAAACCCCCATGAGATAAGGGTCTGCACATCAACTCCCACGCAACCCAGCGAATATGTTTCGATTCCTCATCTGTATCCCAAAAAAGTCCCTAAATTTCTTCTCAATCTGATTGATAATATTAGTAGGCATAGAGAACAAGGAAAGAAAGAAAATTGGAAGAGCAGAGGGGACGACCTTCACTAGGGTTAGCTATCCTCCTCTCGAAAGAGTTGTAGTCTTCCAAGAAGATAACCTCTTCGCAACTTTCTCCATAACAGAATTCCAGATATGTGTAGACCTATATGCTTGATCCAATGGCCCATGTAAGAGATTGGAGGTGAAGCTTTGCCACAACTAAAAATGCCAGCCAATAAATCCAAGTGTGGAACTTCTATCACCAAACTCTTACCGAAGTTGATTTTTCAACCCAAGGCTGCCTCGTAGCAAATCAGCTCTTTGTTGCTCATCATCTTTGATGAAAATAGAGTATCATCAGCAAATTGAAGGTGAGATACCACTGTACCACCAACTGAAGCTTTGAACCCATCGAACCATTGTAATTGTTATCCCTTAGTGATCTGACAACTTAGAACTTCAGCAAGAAGGAGAAAGAGCAATGGAGAGATAGAGCCTCCCTGCCTAATGTCGCGAGAGTTTTGGAGGACTGAGGTAGAAGTACCGTTCACTAGGACGGAGAAGGTAGCCGAAGAGATACAATTGAAAATCCAGGTCTTCCATTTCCTCTTGAATTCCATTTTATCCATCACTGGATAAAGAAAACCTCAGCTGATCTCTTCATAAGCCTTCTCTAGATCCGCCTTCACTAAAATTTCTCCGGAATTTAGCTTCAACCTGGAGTCGAGAAGTTCATTAGCGATTAAAACCCCATCGAGGATCTGTCTTGCTTCAATAAAAGCACCTTGATTAGGAGAGACAATAGTTAGCAAACAAGGCTTTAGTCTGTGTTGTCCTTCTTGGATGACATTTTGTAAGGTCCTCCCACCAAGCTAGTAGGATGATAATCATTTAAGGTTTCTGTGTTGTCCTTCTTGGGAATGAGAAGAATAAAAGTTTGATTGAGTCTCCAATCAAAACTACCCGGAAAACCAGGAATCCAATATCATTTTAATGATGTCTTTGCCTATTATATCCCAACATTTGATATAAAAAGTTGATGAAGAATCCATCCCGACCTGGGGCCTTATCGGTAGCTAAATCTTTTATAGCCCTTAAGATTTCATCTTCTGAAAACTCCTTCTCAAGGGTCTTCAGCAAGCGAATCGTTAATCATACAGATAGACAACCCATTAACCTCGGGTATCCAACTCCAAAGAGCTGGTTCCTCATAAAGGGAAGCAAAATGGGATAGGTCGTCCAGTTGCGTTTTTCAGCGAGAAACTGAACGATGCAAGATCTAGGTACTCCACCTACGACCTTGAATTTTATGCCATTGCTCAAGCTTTGAAGCTCTAGAGACATTACCTCATTCATAGGGAGTTTGTGTTGAACTCTGACCATGATGCCTTGAAGTATTTGAATTCCCAAAAGAATCTAAACAAAAGGCATGCTAAGTGGACTTCCATCCTCCAGAAGTACACGTTCCATTTGTGGCATAAAGTTGGAGTAGTCAAGGCACGCTAAGTGGGAGTTGTTCTAGCCTAGGGTTGGTTAACTCTATTCTTTCTCTCTCTCTCTCTCTCTCTCTCTCTCTCTCTCTCTCTCTCTCTCTCTCTCTCTGTGTACTTACTTTGAGTTTAATAAAAACTTGTTAATAGCTGATTCCAAGTTTACTCCCATTGTTATCAGCTAAGGCCTAGAATTGTATCAGCTAAGGCCTAGAATTGTTATTGTTGCGAGTCTTTTGGTGTTTCTTTTGCCCTGCATCAGATATTTGTGACTTCATTTTGCTGTATGCACTTCTTTTAATCTAAGTGGTTGTGCTAACAATATTTTCATGTTTCCACTGTCTAGATTGCACTTGAATACATTGGAAAAAGAGGGCCTGTTGTTGATCTTACAAAGAGAAATAGAATCAAGTATGTTAAAGTGTTTGTGTACTCCTAATTGTTTCTATTTGATGAATTGCTTTGTGCATACTGAGTACAAATGTTCGTCTTTGTAGGTATGCCAAAGAGATTCTCCAGAAGGAGATGTTTCCGCATGTCGGAATTGTGGAAAATTGCGAAAAGGAGAAAGCTTATCATTTTGGGTAAAATTTTCGTCTTCTAGTAGTTGTATTAAATGTTATTGCTAAAGATACTGATGCAAAGTATTTCTCCAGTTGGTCAATTGATTTTGTTAGTAAGCAGTAAGGTCAACCAGTCACTTTAAGTTTTGCATTAGATACTTACATGGTCTGATGTTCTTCTTAGGTATATCATTCATCGGCTACTACTCTGTGCTCTTGGCCGTAGGGATGAAGATGATAGATACCATTATGGGAACAGGAGGCTAGACCTTTCTGGTCCATTACTTGCCAGTCTGTTCCAAGTGGTTCGTGATTATGGAAAATCTTAACTCTTTTTTAAAATTGTAAATTTCGATCAAATTTTAACTCTTACTGTTTTGACAACTACAGCTGTTTAAAAGCATGTTGAGCGGTGCGAGAACATTCATTGACAAGACATTTAGTCGTAGCCAAGATTTTGAGTTGTCCAATGCAATTGATTCCACGATAATTACCAACGGATTTAACTATGCGCTTGCCACGGGAAACTGGAGGCAACCAAACCTTGTTGGTGTGTCACAGGTTAGTGTCATGTTGTCGATATATATCCACACACACACACACTAGAAAAAGGGTTGCTTATAAATCAACTTTACTTCTCCACATATATGAAAATACTAAGATCACGTTACCTTCTGTTTTCTCCTCTAAACTTTTGGCTCTTTCTCCATATATAAAATAGTTTATTTATCTGTGCATGTTTCTGTAAGTGTAACTTTTAAAAAAATTGTGAACTTTGAATTAGCATTTCTGATAGCTATTCTCTTCCATTGCTCATTTTTTGTTTGTTGTGTACCTGAGTTGATGCATGATCCATCTATTTTGGGAAGAACTGCTTATGTTGACTCCTTGACTTGCTATCAGACCGCTTTCTCTACGGCGGGAAAGTGTCAACTGGTAGTCTTGCACCAACTTTTTCTGGTGGGTTTTCATTTGCCAAATATAGTCCCTTTTGTCTGAAATGACCTCCGCCTCCGATGAGATATGAAATATCTCCCCTGCAACCACCAGAATTTGCCTTTTCGGCATAAAGCCGGTGGGCTTACACTGGACATTCACCTTAGACTGGAAAATTCTTCTCATTCCATGAACGGAAGGGGATACCAAACATCTTTACGGAAAAGACATTAGGATCTTGAGAGATTGTGTTGCATGTGAATGGCCACTTCCATAAACAGTTCCGTGTTAAAGTTAGGAAGGAACATGGATTCGATTTCCCATGATATATCTGTGGGTTCTTTAGTTCGAAAAACGGCAAACCCTTTCCTGGATGGAAGGATATTGAACTTTGGTGAGTTAAGGAAGTTGTACACCACACTTTGAACTCCTGACCAATCTTCTAGTGGTGGAACCATCTCTAAGATCACTGTCTAGCTATAGTTAATGGAGTATAAGCTACTGCCACCCTAGGGTTAATGGAGTATAAGCTACTGCCACCCATTGGTGGAATAGAGGTTTATGGTTGGGTTTTCAAACTCCTTTCGTCATGTCTTCCTTTCCATGCATTAGGTGTGGGTTCTTTGGAGGATGAGAGAATCTTTGGAGAGGATTTCTCATACTTATTCCGACCACGATTCTGCAAAAACCGCTTTGCCACCCTTACCAGTCTCATCCTTCCGATGAAGATTCTCTGTGGGCTGCTAAGATCCTTCAAGCGGTTAACCATAATGCTTCAACCCTGAGTGTTTCTTCCTGCCGGAAAACACACTGCCCTTCCATTATTTCCTTACCCCACCCCCTATGAGCCCATACAAAATCTTCATGATCATTTTTCATGCTTTCCCAGAGCCATAAGGACTTTCCATCTCTTAATCTACTCATCTTTTTCGCTGAATCACCCTTACGTCTCTGCGAGGATAGGAGATCAAGAAAGTTTGCCAAACTAGTAATACCATCAATGGGGAGGTTAATCGTCCATTCTAGATAAAACCCAAACTCAGATATCCTAAAACGTCCATTTCCTAGTATAATATAACTAAGGAATATTGTTTGCCTTCTGTTGCTACTTTCCTTTCTTATCCATAGATACCGGCGACTTGATGGTGGGAACCGAAGTTATTGTTGTTTTCTGTTTACTTTATCTCTCCTCTCCCCATCCAGTTCATGTAACCCATAAATTTGTCCTCACCTTAATCCTTCACAATCAATATAAGAGTTACAGTCAAATTCTTATGTTTAAGTGTATCATGTCTTTCCCACTAAACTTGTTAAATTACTTATTTTGCCAGGAACTCAACCGGTTTAATTATGTCGCAACTCTCTCTCACCTCATGAAGTTAAATTCCCAGTTAGGGCATGAAGGGCGACAGACAAAGCCCCGATTAATGCATAACACATCCTACGGGATGGTTTGTGCATTAGAGACACCTCAAGGGGAGGTATGCATTTACTGGTACTTGTTTATTTTTGTATTTTCAACAATTGTTTCTAACTTAGGTGTCTTTCTATGATTTAGATGAGTGGACTCACAAAACATCTTGCATCAACGACTTGTGTGACTGTTGGCTCGTCACCAAATTTTGTTTTGGAAATTTTAACGAAGGAGGGTATGAACAACTTAAAGGTACCTCTTTGAATTTGTCTATAAAGTTATATGTGCATTCTAAATTTATGGGGCTATGGGCCCAAGGTCCAAAATAAAATCTAAATAAGATCTAAGGCCCAATCATAAAAAAACAATAGGTATTTAGTCCTTTACGTAATATACCCAAAACAGCCTTGTTGTAAAGGTTTAATGACCAAAAGAGTTTGCCACCTAAATGTCTTATCAAGAGTAACTTCCATCTTCTAGTTTATATTTTCAAGAAAAGAAAATTTTATCCCATTACTCCTCTCTCTTCTATTATCTCTGACCAAACTAAACCCACTATTTTTTCTCTATCTCTTCCATTCTCACTCTTCCATTCTCTGTATCAAAGGTAAACCAACTACTTTTTCTTCGTCGCCCTATCTCTCTCAACAATGGTACTGCTTCATAACAGTGTTTCTCTCTCATAGAAAACCACACGCTTCCGGTGTGAAGGTGAAACGAAGATGTTTAGGTCGTTTGTGAACCGATCCAACCATTTGATTCACATTTCATTAGTAAAAAAGAGGTGCAAAATCTAGCAATGTTTCTTAGATTTAATTTTTGTGTGAGTTTATGAAATATGAAGTATTTTAAGTGAAGCTAGTTTGTTTCTTTTATGGTTTGATAAACATACATGATACAAAAAGAGTTTTGTGATTTGAATCTACCACAGTTTAGGGATGCATTTTTAGGGTTTTTACTTTGTGTAGATCTTGATAGGAAGTTATGAAAGAAGTGTTTAGGATTTTTACTTTGTGTTGAATGTATAAATCACTTTGTATGAAACTTAGTAATGCATTCGGTATTTTGTACAATGCATTTTTAAGTGTGTAATTCGTTTTTGTCAGTCACTTTAGGATCTGAGCATAGTGGATTGTTAGAAATGTTGACTACATAAATGACATTATATGATGCTTAGATGTAATACATTTGTAGTGTCGGATATTGCAACTGATACTTTGTATCTTGCATCTTTAAGTGTGTCTTTGGTTGATTAGCAGAGAGATGGTTCTTAATGCATGTGGTATTTGTACAGTACATGTCTAAAAATGTATGGAAGTAGAAATTCTTTAAGTTTCCAAGGGATGGAGTATATACAGAGGGCTAAAATGGGAACAAAAAATCAACTTTCTTGCCTCGAGATGCTAATTGGTGCATGGGGATGATGAGTTGGACTAGGTGTATGGACTTTCAATAGGTTTTGATGGATAGGTGGACTATTTGTTCTAAAAAAGATATATACAAATTATCCATCTTTTAATTTAAATTCTACTTCTCTGCAGGATATTAATCCTAAAAATATTCGTATAGAAACTAAAGTTTTTGTCAACGGATGTTGGGTCGGCATTCACAAGGAACCTCAAGATCTAGTGAAGACTCTGAAGAGTCTAAGGAGAGAGGTATGGAAGCAATAGATATAATTTAAAAAATAAGTGTTTCACATTTTTTTGTGGTAATACAATGATATCTGAACTTACTAGTACTCTGAACATGGTCGTTTGAATTATTGTTTAAGTACAAATTTTTGTAGGCATTACTCATGTGAATTTCAAAAATCTAGAAACTCCTTGATGTTTAATTCTCTTCCCAAAACTGCCCCCATCATCTTCATCTCCTGTTGCCACCACACCACCATTATTCATAAAGTGAAGTCATCCAATGCTTTCATCCCCAAGTCGCTACTTTATACATTTTTTCGAAGTAATTTAAAAGTATGATTGTAGTTATTTTTTTTTGTTGAAAGAGTATGATTATAGCTTGTTTTCAAATACCATGATCTTTAGGGGGCCATCAACCCTGAAGTCAGTGTCTATCGAGATTATGATTTCCAAGAGTTGCACCTATGCACTGATCATGGGCGTTGCACTCGTCCTCTTCTTATCGTAGAGGAACAGAAGCTGCTTATAAAGAGAAGCCATATTGCCGCTCTAAGAGTATGTAAAAGTTTTGAGTAAATTTTTAACAACTATATATTCACACAGACAATTCATTAACATCGTTAAATTCCAGGAATCCCCCAATGGCTGGAAATCAATAATAAATCTGGGACTGGTTGAGAATGTGGACACCAAAGAGGAAGAGAACACTCTAATTTCAATGACATTGGATGATGTATCTCAGGGAATGCTCAATTACAGTCACTGCGAGATACACCCAATGTCGATGTTGGGTGTTAGTGCTTCTACAATTCCGTTCTTGAATCACAATCCGGTTCGTTTCTTTAGCTGATGAACCATTTAAAATCTTTTGAGTTTAGTAATTATTGTCACTTAAACATTTTCACTTTTTTCAATCTAGACTCCTTATAACATTATCGGAGCAGCTATAACCAAGCAGGCAATGGGTATTTGTGCTACAAACTACAAGTTACGTATGGTAAGCTTGCTTTAGCCTTTAACTTCATAATTTTTCAAGATGCATGGGCAACTTTTTGCCATTTCTAACCTTTATACTTTTTCGAGTTTAGGATTCTTTTAGTTATATCCTGAACTACCCCCAAAAACCACTTATTGCAACTTCAACAAGGCATACTGAAGAACTCCCTACTGGAATCAATGCAATTGTAGCCATCGCTTACCATGAGTTCAACCAAGCCGATGCCATTATCATGAACCAGTCTTCAATAGACCGGGGGCTCTTCTCATCGGTATCTTACCGTACCTACCAAACGGTGGGTCATAAAACTTCTGCTCAGAATCAAACCCTGGAAATTGGGAAAAGATGGTCGAACTCCACGACATGTGACATTGTGGACAAGGTATATTCATTTCAATTTGTTCATATTACATCTTCTGTGGTCGGATAGTTTTCAGTAATTCTATAATTGACAGATTTTGTTGACAACAAATGCTGATGGGAGAGAGTTAACAAAAACAAGGACAAGATCTAGTAGGAACCCACAAATCGGGGACAAGTTCAGTAGTAGGCACGGTCAAAAAGGCACAATTGGGATGGTATACACCCAAGAGGATATGCCATGGACAAAACAAGGAATCGTCCCAGATATGATCATCAGTCCACTTTCATTCGCTTCAAGAATGACAATTGGTCAACTACTCGAGACAATAGTTGGAAAGGCCAGAATTTTCACAGGAAAACCGTATATTGCTGTTCCTTTTGCTCCTTTATCCGTGACTGTGAGTATTCTTTCAAATCGATATTTAATTACTAAATCAATGTTTTAAGCATTGCTCACACTAGAGTTACCAGATACTTTCCACCCTACATACCGCGCACCCAATTCACCGTACCCGATTTTCGTACTCTTTTTGGGTGGATTCGCAATGCAATACCCCTACCCGATTTCCGTACCCTTTTGGGTGGATTCACGATGCAGTACGTATCAGAATTTATAGTCTTAACCTAAAATCTATGTAGAGAACTCTAAATGTCTACAAATAGGTGGTAAGGTGTCCAGAAAAATAGTCTAAAACGAACTGAAATTGAAAGTAGCGGACCCAAGAAGTATACCCTTAGCCTAACCAATTCACAAATGGCAGCGAAGCCATACCAGAGCGAATAGGTGAATTATTATATAGGCAGCAATCGATTTTTTCGGTTTTGGCTCGAGTCGAAACTGAACCAATAAGTGACGGTTTAATTTGGGCTGAAATCGAGCCAGACATTCGGCCGACATGGTTCAGCTCGATTTGGTTGATCGGTCGCCAAAAATTCAGCGATTCATCTTACTTGAAAACCCTAACACAAAAGAGTAGAAAGAGCGAATGTAAAATTTTAAATTTCTAACTAAGGACTGTTATACATAGAACATCAGCGAGACCGACAAATAGGAAAGGGGGGATAGACTTGGAAGTCTTGATTAGGATTTTTTTATTTATATTTTAAAACTTTCTGACTTTACAATTATTATTAAGATTACAAAACTATTATTTCCTTTTTACTTCGGATTCAGTCAGTTCAGTTTGGGCAATTTCTAAAAACCGAAGCCGAAGTAAAACTAACTGGTTTGAGTTGTTCGGTTTTTCGGCCAAACAAAGTCGAACGGTGTTCAGTTCTTCCCAAAAAACCGATTTGAGTTGTTGGGTTTGGCCGATTGGTTTGGTTTTTCCTCACCCCCATCTCACTCTTTTTTTTTGTATGCTTTCATCAGATGCATAACATAGAAGCTGCTCTTCGCTCATTTGGGTTTAAAGATAACGGGTGTGAGACATTGTACTCGGGCAGTACTGGGCGAAAATTTGAGGCTGAAATCTTTATAGGCCCAACATATTACCAGAGATTAAAACATCTCGTTGACGATAAAATTTGGTCCCGAGCAAGAGGTCGCGTAGAGAGCCTCACGAGGCAACCGCCGGGAGGACGGTCACGTGGGGGAGGTATTCGCTTTGGCGAAATGGAGCGGGACTGTCTGATTTCCCATGGCACAGCATATGTTCTTCAAGAGAGATTATTCAGCGTGAGCGATCCGTGGAGAGCCCATGTGTGCGGACAATGTGGGCTGATTGCAACCTTCTATCAAAGAAAATACGACTTCGAATGTAAAGGCTGCAAAAACAAGAGAAATGTTGTTCAGGTGATCTGTCCCCCTATAAGTATAAAAAGTTCATTATTTGAAAAATGTAGAGAATCTTAAATTATTATGTTGCAGGTACATATCCCCTATGCATACAAGCTCCTGGTTCAGGAATTGATGTCCATGTCAATTGCCCCAAGGATGAGATTCAGCAACCTTTGAGTGGTAAATGCTCTTAGATGAACTAATGCCTAACCTTCACTTTCCTACCTTTCAATTCTGACGAGATACATTATACATTTGTTAAAATACAGACGGTTTTGTGTGAGTCCTTAGATAATCTTTACTTTGCTTTTGGGTAATGCTTTTACAAAGTAATTTACTTTTATGAAAAATATGATGCTTACCCAATGAGATCAAAGATAAAAAAGACTGAGCGAACTTAGATCCCAACTCTTTGAGAAAGAAGAAGAAAACACTGCTTCTCACTACGAATAAGGTCTCGCCCTTCCAGCAACTCTTAACAAGCTTAACTGATGCACAAGAAACAAAAGAAATCAGTCACCAACGGCAATCATATAGCAACACCACTAACTAGAGAAGAAGAGAGAGATGTAAGAGAAGAGAATTTAAGATTTTTGTAAGATGTAAGACTTTTTCATGAGTTAAAGGTACAGTTGGCTGACAAAAAAATACTGACTTAGTCGAAACATAGCTAACCAAACTGAAACGAAATCACGGATGGAGCTATAGATGGCCTGCCCCGTGTAGCACGGGGCCACCCATTATATAGTTTGAAAGAGCGTGCTAGTAAAAACTTGTGTTTGGTTATTCATTTTTTCTATTCTCTCTTTGTTTCTTTTGTAAGAAACATAACTCAAATACTATTACATTAAAATGATAAATACTACTGATATCCACTTCCTTTTGTAGCTACAACTAATATCCACTTTCTTTTGTAGCTACAACCAATAACCATTTTTTTTGTGAAAAGTACAAACAAAAGTATGATACAATATGACTTCATTCATAACTCTAACGATACACTAAGTGAAAGAAGTTATAATTTTATGATCGAATGGAAAAATCTGATCGAATGGAAAAATCTGATTTAAAGAAAAAAAAATTAAGGTATGTTACTTGTAAATATTCATACCAAAGGCAGCAGAATCTCTTACTCTTCTTTATAGAACCCTACCGTGGGTACCCTTTGGCCCTTCGGGTTGAAGCTAGGCTCTGCTCACTTGGCCCTCAAGGCCGGTCCTGGATCTAATAGACCATTATATGTCATGTTGCAATATTTATCATCTTTTCTAATACCAAAATAATGTTTTTCAACATTAAACCAAATAATTGGATAGGCAAAAACTTACTCATATGTTCCATATTCATCAAGAATTGGTGCCAAAACGCCCTATAGGATATTTTGCTCCCTACCCAATGGAAGATATGCTGTAAATCACAAGTTTCATATTAACATAAAATTTGATGGTAAACAAAAACAATAAGAAATTAAGTTGATTGGTTACAAAAAAATAATAATAAATCTTATGAAAAGCTAATCTCAGCCGTTTGGGTGGTTTCTCAGAAAAAAGAAAAGAAAGAAAAGGTTTTTTCAAACAAACTAACATGTATGTACGGATATTTAGAAGTCAAAAGTAATCTAAAGGCTTTACCACATGAAGATATATGTTCAGACTTTGTCAGATTAATAGATCTAAAACATTTTTACTTAAAAAACTGAAACAAATCTAAAATTATAGGACAATCTATTACTACTAGATCAGATATGAACGAAGCAGTTAACAGAGAGGTACCATCATTACCTTTTACCCAGAAACATGTTAACTAAAACTGGATAACCAAACACAAAGAGAAACAAAGACAGAGATCTCATCCCACCTCTCTCTCTCTCTCTCTCTCTCTCTCTCTCAGATCACAGAATGTTGTATAGACGCATAAGTGGTTCAAGAGAGGAGGAGGAAGATAAGTGAAGAGGGGAGGGGTTGGGTGGGTGGTTGATTTTAAGGTCATAAAAAGCTTCACGACCATACCCTAAATCCAACGGATATCATGAAAATTCTTCATCTGACGGACAGTGTTATTGTTACCTAGGTCATAAAAATGTGAACCCCCCTTGGGCCTCTTGGTGAACAAAAACCTTTTTGTTACAGGGGGTATTTTATAAAATTTGTGGGTGAACAAAAATGCCTTTTTGGTCAATCAAGTTTCACCACCTATGTGATGGTGGCGGTTTTTCGGCGACATTGACGATTTTCCGGTGACGGCAACGATTGTTCGGTGACAGCGGCGGTGGTTTTTCTCGATTTTCCAGTTATTTTGTCGACCTTTAGAGTCTTTTCATCCGTGATCTTCATGAGACACTTTGCATTTAAAAGTATGTAACTCTCATGAAGTTTTCAGATGAGAGAAATAAGAATGTATTGTCATCCATGTAAACAATGTGATATTATCACTTATGAATGGAAATGGTTCTTCTCCAAATGAGCATCTTCTCCAAATTTGGGGTCCACTTTTGGAGGGGCTCTCCAATGGTTCCAACTCTATCCTCCCCTCCATAACATTTACTACATTATTTTAATCTAACATTTAAACAAAAACACATTTCCTACATACACAGTAAATTAAAAAAGACATAATAATTATATTAAAAATCACTAATATATTAGAAAAAAATACAAAAAAAATTGCATGAAAAGAAAATTAAACTAAAAATAGTCTAAAAAAATGACAATACATTGCACTGCTTATACTTAAACTTAAACTTCTTCATTAATATGGAGGTAAGTCTCCATTTCCGGATCCATCTCCGCATTCATAAAATTTTTTATTAATGAAAGTTTGTCGTAGTTTTCAGTTTAATTTGTCTTAGTTTCGAGTTGTACTATTTATTTCTATTAATGAAAATTTAGTTATGTTAATCTTTATAAAATAAAATTACAATATATTTTATTTTTATTAATTAAAATATATGTTAAAATGAAACTTAATTAGTACGAGAGAAAAAAAATTAAAGCATGGACTTAAAATGAATAAGTAAGAACTTATACAATAAATTAGGACTAAAAAAATAATTTAAAGGATTTAAATTAAACACATAAAAACAAAAGGACCAAATAAAATGTCTCATCTCATATGGAGAAGGTGAATAGTGCCCCTTCATGTTTGAAGAAGCATTTCTTCAAATCTTTGGAGATTTGAAGAACCATTGGAGAAGGATTGGAGCTCCATCTTTGGAGGGATAGAGCTCCCATTGGAGATGCTCTGACCTATACTTTCAACAACAAAAAACACCACCTATAGGACAAACACATAGATCTCTTGTTTGTCTCACCCTTTCTTGTTCTTTTCTTTTTTTCTCTCCTTCAAGTAATCAGTTGAGTATATGTCTCCATGAGAAAGGAGTTTTTCCAGGATTGTAATGGTACTTCACCGTTCTGACTTCTGACTTGATTTCTAGTAGGGGTGTACATCCAATATCCGAACCGCTCAATCCAAACAGATTTGGGTGGTTCGGGAACCGATCCAAAGTTGATCCGGATTGCCTCGGATATTAAAAGCTTAAAACCGAGACCTTCAGATTTGTTTATGTATGAAGTTTCCGGATAACCGAAGCAACCGAACCAAACCGGTAGGTAATTAACACTTTTTAGTTTTTAATATTATATATATACATGATTGGAGTGATAGATGGATGGTTGAGATTTAATCACTAAAATTTTGCATCAACATTTTCACACATCAAAACAAAAAAAAAAATACTATATGCATTTTTCCCTCCGAATTATATATATATATGATTGGAGTGATAGATGGATGGTTGAGATTTAATCACTAAAATTTTGCATCAACATTTTCACACATCAAAAAAAAAAAATACTATATGCATTTTTCCTTCCGAAGTCCCAATCTCCCATTCGATCAAGGAACCAAAATAGACGTAGGCTTCAAATTTTTCTCAAAAGCAAAACCTTAAGGGGAAATGATAGAGTGCCCAACTACAATACCCAAATTCCCCCATTTAGAAACAAAAGCGGTCCCCACCGTAGTCAAACTTTGAAAAAAATCTTGTCTTTTAGTGATTCCACGTCAGTTGGGCATTTTAGTGGGCACCGAGATGGGCACTCTAGCATCTCCCAACCCTAAGCCTTGCAACTATAACAAACCTTCTTCTCCTTCTTCAAACAACAACTAACCTTCTTCATCTTACACTCTCATCCTTCTCAACCAACGTCTTCCTCTGTTTAGTCCTCTCCTCTGGAAAAAAGGCACTTCTTTCTCTCTCTCTTTCTCTAAAACCCTAATCTCGGTACACTGAAGATCGTTTTTCCTTATGAAGGTTCTCGTTTTGCTCTAGAACAACCCAGTTATGTATGTGTGCAGATGAAGGAGCTAATCGAGTTCACCATGAAATGCTTATTAGTTCTTCTTTCCTCATCAAGATTCTTTTTATGCTAGTTCTTCATAATGGAACAATTTTGGGGTTTCTGATTTGAATTTCTGATTCTTCTACATCATAAACTTAATTCTGCATAGAATCATAACTGAATAAAATTTTGGATCTCTCACTTATGTCAAACAAAATTCTGTGGATTTCTTTGATTTGTGGAATGAGTTTGTTAGGAAATTGATTTGTGGATTTGTTTTATTTCAGTAGGTGGTTTGGTTATCCAATCGAACCAAACCGGCCATGTAGAATTCCGTTGGATAACCGACCCGATCCTCCTATGGTTTGGCTGGGCCAAAATTTTCCATTAATCGAGACTTCCGGTTCGGTCTATGGATAGGCCGAAAAATCGGTTATCCAACCGATGAACAACCCTAAATTCTAGTGTTCACAATTTAGCGTACATCTCTCTTTGTAAAGATATTTTACACTCTTGTAACGATACTAACAGTTGAGTGTCGAACAACTTATTTTCAAGGTTGTGATGGTAAATTATGACTAATGACTGTTTTTGGTAAGTCGCAGGCAAAAAGTCGTCTTGGTTTCAAGCTTACTTCTGACTTACGCCTTGGTTTTGAGAAGCAGAAAAGTTTCCGGGGAAGACGGTGGAAAACCAAAAAACCCAAAACCAAACACACCTCATAAGTCGCAGGCAAAAAGTCGTCGGCCGGATGTTGCAGGCGACGGCCGACGACTTCATCATCTTTATCTTTCTTTTCTGTTTTTCACTCTCTATTCACCATTATCTCTTTCTTCACCCTTTATTCTCTCTTTCTTCTGTCTCCGTTCGTCTGGTTTGGTTTCCACACGAAACCAGATCTGGTTTCGTCTGGAAATAAGAGTTCCGTCGAAGGGGTTCCTCACCGGGGAGCCTCTTCGTCGGAGATGGAGAGGAGAAAAAAAATTATCGCAAAAAATGGAGGTTCGCTTGAGATGATGGTTCGCCGGAGATGGTTATAGTATAAGGATTTGGTTGTTTAGGGGAAACAAAAATTCTAATTTTGTTTTTTGTTTCCACCCAAAACTTCACACCCCAGAAAATTTCTTTTTCCCTCGTAACACCGACCTAATTTTTTACTTCAAAATTGTCTTCACGGGATAATCAAATGCTCCAAACTCCAAGTAAAAGATTCACTTGAGTGCTCTTGATTTCATATTCTAGATACACTAGAAAGCTCTTGATCATATGTCATAAACTTATTGGAATGTGGTCGATTATGTATTTTAGACATACTAAAAGGGTTTTGATTATAAGCTCTTATTTTATCTTCTGAATTAAGGCTATATTCCAGATGATGAGACGTGAAAATGTCTCATTTGAATATCTTAACTCGGGTTAGTTAGTCCAGTTCGAGCGGTTACTCTGATGATTTGTTTGATTTTCTTTCTCAGGTCTCATTTACGGAGTTCGATGCGAAAACATTGTGATAAAGACATACTCGAGGGGCATTTTGGTCATTTTAATGACAAGGGTATTATGGTCAATATTAGTGCTCATGTGAAAGTAGAGTTCAAGACGAACTTGTGGGCGAAAACGGAGTTCGAATCGGAGTTCAGATGAGAAAGTTAGCCGAAGTCAAAGATTGGAGTCAAAGGCGATTGACCATGTTCTAGATGACACGTGGCTGCAGATGGGGACGTTTGTACAAAGTTTCGGTACAATGGTCGGGCTATAGCAGGGAATTCCGGTGTACTTTTGAGGCCTGATTCCATGTATTGAGATGCAAGATACTAGTATGGTCCCGCGTGCTCCACACCGCACATGAAATGATCCGACGGCTGCTGGAGTTGTTTACTGAATCTGTTGGACTCCGAGATTTAAGGATTTTCTTTCCTCTCCTTCGTCTCTTATCTCTTTTAAATGGAAACCGTTTAACACAGTTAGAGAGAGAGAATAAAATGAGAGAAGAGATGGAAAGTGAAGAATGAAGAAATGGAAAGAAGAAGCCGAGAAGGAAAGAGAGGGAGATTGAGGGAGAAGAAAAGGAAAGAAATCGATTTGTGGATTATAACCGAGAAGGAAAGATTGGATAAGGGGAAAATCCTCTCTCTCTACAAAAACAGGTCTCGGCCAAAGAACCAGGGCATCTCCGGACGGCTAAAACAGAGAGTGTAGAGGAGTTTCATAATCTCGAATTGGAGGGGGATCATCTGCTCTCTTTGAGCTCAACTTAATAAAAAAATCAGAGAGAGAGAGAGAGGGAGAGAGAGAGACAGAGAGAAAGAAAAGAAAACATCTCCCGGCCATTAAAGATATAGCCGAGAGCTAGAGAGAGAAAGTTGGAAGGAGAGATTTTGTTTCTGTTTTTCTTTTCTTCTTCTTCTTCTGATTCTTCTCTTTTTGAGAGAGAGAAGATTAGATAGAAAGAGTTAAGAGAGAGAGAGATACTGTAGAGAGAGAGATTGAATCAAGTTTATCAAATTCAATTAAAATTTCATATCTTCTTTGTCTCCTTTCTTTACTGTTCGGTTATAGAGAGAAAGAGAGAGTATATTTCTTGTTTATAGATAGAGAAAGAGAAGCTTTAGAGTGAGAAAGAAGGAGAAAACAGAGAAGGAGAAGAAAAACCAGGGAAGGAAAATTATTTTCTCACCTGGAAATCGTTTCCGGGAAGATGAGAAAATAATTTTCCCTATGGGTCTGTTTGGCAGAATTTTGGGAAAACAGAAGGAAAATCTTTCCCTTAGGCCCTGTTTGGTTCTGAAATAGCGAAAAAGTTAAGTTTTCTTCTCCCTCTTTTATTATTCATATTTATTTAAATCTCGATCATGATTAGCTAAGACTCTCCATCTAGGGTTTTACGATGAAACCCATTTTTGATCTTTTAGAGATATAATTTTTATTGATTAACTCTTGATTAATGCTTCATAGTTTAATTCGTTTTAGTTTGATAAATAGATTTTCTTTTCACTATTTATACTTTTCGATTTGATGCATCGTGCTTATGTTAAATCATTTGACGGTTCATACTTATTAATTGATAAATAGTAGTTTAGAGATTTATTTATTTAAAATAAAATGATTACATTGTTATGTTTTATTCGGTTTTAACGAAAACATCTCCCGGAATTAGGATAGTTCATTATCCGAAATTCGGAGTTATAAAAAAAGAAGAGAATTAACCATTTTAAGTATTTGTTTCTAAAGGTGATTTTATGTGGTGAATTTCTAAAATCCTAGGTCATCTTCCCCCATTTGAGTTCATCCTTGTATTATTTGTATTTATTTCCCTTTTTGTTCAGATACTTTATTAATCACCAAAACCAAAAACCATTTTCAAAACCGTCTTACTTCCAAGTCTTAGAATAGGTTTCACTTAGTCTCTGAGGAACGAACCGGACTTACCGGAATTATCACTTGACGCCCGTATACTTGCGGGTGGTGACCTATTTAGGAAACTTTTTAGGCCCATCACCAGACACACATAATGTTTGATATATTGAGAAGAGAAAAGGGGACCGAATGGAATGAGGTATCATTATAGATTTACTAAAATATTCTTGATTTTTTTTCCATAAATTAATATTTTTTACATGCAAGAATATAGAACGAATGCACTAGCAAAACAATTTTTGTTGTTCATTTCAGTTTTTTTTATAGAGATTGAAAAGATCTGAGTATTTGGGGCGTGTTTGTTCACTTTAGGGACGTGTTGTTTGGAAAAGGTCAATGTTTCGTGTAAAAATGTGCCAGGTTGCTTGAGTTAACCGTCGACTGCAATACGGGCCATTGGGTCAAGAGGGATCGCACGGAATAAACGTCGTTTGTTAGATCTAAAGGAATTACTGAAACTGTCCCAGAATTAGGACCATTGCGGTCATTGGTCCAGGCTTTTAGAAGTTCATCCCAAAACACACTCAAAGGGTTTACACACTATTAGGTAGGTGGAACGTTCACCGTTGGGAGTCATCGCCCCTCATGTTGCAAACTAATCCCCTAACTAACATGTTTGATTAGTTTTTTGAACGCCAAGATGAATGTAATAATTTGCAGTTTAGTCTATTTATTAGCCGAACTTTTGTCCATACTTTAGTCTTGAATATCTAATTCATTTGGAATCGAGTCCGGGTCATTCTCTGCTCTAAATTTGAAAGCCAGAGAGATGAACATGATGTCATACTCTGATTCTAAGTTTGAATAGTCATATCGATCCAAAATCAACTCGAATTTCTGTCGATACATCTACAACCAGAGGAGATCATCCCTAGAATTATATGGTTCAGTGGAGTCAATTTGTCTACTATAAAATGAGATCAATTCTGCAGTTAGATGACTCAGTGGAGTCGATCCTTCTACTGCTAGAGGAGATCATCCTCACAGTTAGACGGTTCGATGGAGTCGACCCGTTTACTATTGGAGGAGACAAACCCCACAATTAGATGGTTAGGTGGAGTTGACCCATCTGATATAGGATCGATCTCCAATTTGTCCAAATCTGTTTAGATTGGATCTGTTTAGATCGGTCCTAATCTGTTTAGATCGGATTGGTTTGGTCCGCCCAAATCTGTTTAGACCGACTAATGACTCCATAATTCCCACATCCACACGGACCGCACCACACGTTTTCTCTATCTACTCCCCGTCTCTCCCAAAAGGCCAATCTAGGGCAAACCTGTATTCGGATGCCATCTCTCTCGATCTTCCCATCTACTCCTTTATTTGGGCTCGAATTCATCTGAAAATTTGGCTTCAAAGAAAAAAAAAATAAATTCATCTGAAAATTGATATATGTGGGTATTTATTAACTGAAAATCAGATTGTTGAATTGTCATTGTTTTGGTTGCTAAAATTCATCGATTAACTTATACACTGTGATTCTGAAGTTTGGTCGGTCGAGTTCTCACCATCATCAGAATTGCTCAACCAGGTATGGAGTCTTCATCAAGTTTTCTAGGTTAACTTGAGAGATGAGGTATAACTTTTATTTGTTTTTATGATTTGGGGGAAACTTTTAGGTTCACCGGGATAGAATATTGGGAGAGAAAATTCAGACATTCTATTTCCAATTAGAATTTCTATTTCCACTCGGATTAGTAGTTCCTAATCCTCTTATTTAAATACCCAGAGACAGTAGGTCTCTTTTTGTGGTAGGAACCCCCCAAAAAATAAGTATACATACCATGAAGAAGAGAAAGACTATCTTGAGTTCTGTTCATATTTTGATCCCAAAGAATTATGACATAGTATCCAACATACTTAGTAGAGTTCCTGTTAAGACGTTGATGCGGTTTAAATCCGTATCCAAAGATTGGTTCTACTTGATTCAACACGATCAATACTTTCATGATTTACATCTTAGCCGACCCGATAATTACCCAATGCTCCTTTTCTCTGTTCGTCTCGACGACACCCAAATCTCTTTATCTCCAATGGATCTACATGGATGTGCTGCAACAAGTCATGCTCATAACATAATAGTGCCTATCGACGAACGTCTCTTGAAACCCATAAACGGTTTGGTATGTATCCAGGAGTACTCCATATACAAAAGCCCCTTTTATGTTTACAACCTTAGCACTCGTGAAGAAAGACGACTGGGAATATTAAAAGAGGAGAGAGAAATATTATCTAGTTTCTTAGGTTGTCCTCGTATTGTTAGTTATGGACTCGGATTTGATCCTATATCTAAGATACATAAGGTCGTGCGCATATGGCATGCCCATAAGAGTATGTTTTGCGAGTTATTCACAGTAGGGGAAGATGAATGCTGGAGAAGGATTGATGAAGTACCACCGTGTATGATTGCAAGAGACTGTGTTTATGCAAATGGTTCCATTTTCTGGAAGAAGCTAGGGGGGTATGACTTTATCGTGGCATTTGATGTTGGAAGTGAAAAGTTCAGGACGATCTCAATCCCTGATTTTGTCCACTTTAAATTTGATTTGCTGGAGATAGACGATTGTGTATCTCTTACAGAGAGATTATTGGTTGTTAGTACAACGAAAAACACTTTTGTGTTTTGGATATTACATGAAGATCCATATGAAAAGAAGAGTAATACTTGGATTGAAGAGACTATTCATGTTGATTGGAAAAGGGACACTATAATAAACTTAGGTTTTGAAGCTATTGCAGGGACAGACCTAATCATCATCGCTCACACACAGAAGATTACTTCTAATACTAAAAAGAATCGTGTTTATCATCTTTATGACAGGAAAAAGAAAACGTCCAAGATGGTAACAGTCACTAATCAGACTTCTTCAATGACGAGTTTTGTGGGAAGTCTTTTTCTTTGCTAAAGCCGCAACATTTCTACCTTCCCCGTCCACTAGGAAGACTGAATCTCTTTTAAGTTTCCCAATTTAGCACTATATAGTTGTGTGTTTCAATTGTATTAATGATGAAAAGGTCGACTAACTTATTACTAATTATCACCGTAACCGGTAATTAATCTTCCGATGATGTGATCTTCGCCTTTATCGTAAGTCTTTTTTGGTGTATGATTTTGTTATATTTTTAATATGGTATCCTGTGAAACCATTAGCTCTGCGCAGGCGTGATTGAATTACTTGTGGAACAACATTGTTTCCTGTAAGGATGTTGCTTGTTAAACTCGAAGTTACTTATTTTTTGTTGAACTTGAAGTTACTTGATGAGTAGAAATAGGAAATTCAGATGAATTTTTTTTGTGTTAGAAGTCAGATCTGAGTTGTTATTTCATCAATTCATTGAAGCGATGAAGTTTTTTCTCAACCTGCCTTGCAGAAAACGAACTTAGAGCATCTCCAATGGGGCACTCTAACAAAAACTTTAAAATCTAGTTGTCAAGTGTCAAATAAAGATTCTCTTTCCTAAGAGTCAATACAGAGACACTCTAAATTTTTTTTGTCTCCAATGGAGATCTTTAAAATCTATCTACTTAATACATATGTCACTCTTAAATTGAATATGGAAAAGGTAGTTGAAAAGAAAAGGCTTCTATTGGTTTAAATATTAAAGTGACACTTAAAGAGTCTCAAAGAGACACTCTAGTTTCAGAGTTTCTCTCTCTAGACATTCTATAATAAATGTGTCAACCTCACAATAGAGTATCTAACAAAGTGTCTCATTGGAGATGATTTTGTAACAAAAACTTCAAAAAGTCATATGTGGCACTCTAAGTGTTAGAGATTGAGTGTCCCACCATTGGAGATGCTCTTAGGGCAATCCAGTGTTAGGTAGTCTTTTCTTTTATCTCTTCAACCGGGTTTCTTTTATGAGTCCATGGGTAGTTCTAACGAGGTGGGGTGGCTCCTTTTATGGCTCCACTGGTGGTTCTAACTAGGCGGGGTGGCTCGAAACCAACATGATACAATCCATGTCGAAGGCAACTTCATGACTGCAGGACCAGTTAATGGGCCGCCATAGCGTGCCAAGATTTTGACCATGCCAACCCGTCTTGCGACAAGCATATTAAGAGGCATTAACAGCCAGCCATGCCACGTGAACTGTCACTACCACCATGGCACTGAGAGATGGATATAACAGAACAAATAGGTTAAGTGAAAAATCGTTTTTTGCTATAAATTGGTGTGCATTAGTAGCGAAAGGAAATAATCTCACTTGAGATCTCATATAAGTGATGGGGTTGGAGTTTCTAGTAGCCCCAAACCTCTAGGTAGATGGTGTGGTTCTTTGAATCTGGCTTGTTTTTGTAGTCAGATTTTGATCTCAAACTAATTATAGGTTTCTAGCCATATACCCGCTTTAAAGATGCCATAGTAGTATTTGTTGAGCTACTCAACAAACTTCAATGAATGACACTGATGCAGTTTGAATTTGTACTTGGTTTCCACCACGTCACACAGATGCGACAGATCTCTCTTGGCTTACGCTGTAACGTTCTTGAATTCTTCCTAAACATTTTAGAGAAGAGAGAATGGCAGAGAACAAAGACCTTGTAACCGAAACCGCTTGGGGATATTGTAGTTGATTTAGTGGAGAGATTGTTAGAGTTTTTTTTAAATTAGTGACACTATCACCCTTCACTTTTGAGTCTATTTACATAAAAAAGATATTTATACCAGCCACCAGATCTGAGATCTATCAATCTCCCAACAAAAATAGACGATCAGACTTATACTTTACAGAACCGACTGACCTGTTTTAATATATACTAGGGTATATTCCGTGCCCTAGGGCACGGACATTTGTATCAATCAAATATTACGAAATTTATTGTTATATTTTATTGAGAGAGAGAGAGAGAGATTTTTATTAGTTATTATTTATTTGTGTATTATTTTTTTGTTTCTTTTCTCTTAACTTAGTTATTACTAGGGTATATCCCGTGCCTATGGCACGAACACTTGTATCAATCAAAGGTTACGAAATTTATTGTTATACTTTATTGAGAGTGAGAGATTTTTATTAGTATTTTTTTTGTATTACTTTTTTGTTTCTTTTATCTTAAATTAGTTATTATTCTATTGAGAGAGAGAGAGAGAGATTTCAATTTCTTTTTTTAACCCTTAAAATTTGTTTTGTTTCTTTATTTCTTTAATTAGTTATTTTATTTCTAAGAAGGAAACGATTATTGCTTTTTAATTAGGTAACTTTATTTCTACGAAGAACTATATTTTAAATTTTGAGAAGGGCTTCTAGACAATATCTTTTATTAAAAAAGGATGTTTGTCCCAGTCATCGTTTTTCCTTCTGTTTTATTATATAGATAGTGTAAATAATAAGAGTATTTAGTGTAACACGATCAACATACGCGTGATTTTCAAAATTGTCGATAAAAAAGTAACCTATGTTATTTTTCGCTTTTCTTTTAGATCCTCTTACAGCTTTATATCATGATGTTTGGCCTTTTTCGCCGCCACTTTAAGAACTTGTTTTCTCCGTGGATACAAAGAATTGGACAGAAAGAAAAGAATGAGGAGAATTAGTATTGCGTATCAGTTGGAGAGAACGGGTTAGGTTGAGCTTCGGACAACATCCGACTAACCCGAGTTGAAGTAGTCGATATCTAGACCATAATGATCAATGGGCAATTGTCGATAAGACATATACAAAGTAGAATAAGGCAACTTCATCAAAAAAGTAGAATAAGGCAACATGGACGAAATAACGCCGATATTACTTGGGGTTAT
Organism: Eschscholzia californica subsp. californica; assembly: GCA_002897215.1. NCBI lineage: Eukaryota > Viridiplantae > Streptophyta > Magnoliopsida > Ranunculales > Papaveraceae > Eschscholzia > Eschscholzia californica. The sequence continues at coordinate 1,134,763 of BEHA01000799.1, forward strand.
TTTGCGAGAAGGTCGTACATAAGTATCGTGTTTTGAGAAAGGGGCATGACCGTTTATTATTTTGCGAAGGGGTCGTGGACTAGGATTGACTGTTAAATAAATGTTAGATTTAACTTCACGTGAGATGAAAAGTTAACGTCCTTATGTAGACGTAACGGTGTTACCTTAAGTAAATTCGATGGGCGCTATTCCTCCACATGGATGGCTAAAATCTTAATTTATGTGGAATGTATACATTATGTTATTTATTTGCATGGAGTTATCAAGGCATAAAAAAATGAATGTTGTACAATTCGTGACTACAATGGAAGTGACTACAATGCATTGTAGTGCACAACATTAGTTTTTTGTTTGTGCACTAAAATGACCAATTTATCAACTATTTTAATAAGATCATTTTGGTTGATCTAATAATTTAGAAGAAAACCGAAATTACCTAAGTTCTTAACAAAAGTAGCTAAAAATCTAGAAAAAATAATAGAAAATGTCATAAATTGTATAAAGTTTATTTAAATATAATCATAAATTTTTAAGTAATGGAGAATTAACGGTGTTCAAATTTAACGGCGTTAAAACTAAAATGGTCAATACTAGTCCACGACCCCTTTGCAAAATAATAAAAGGTTATGCCCCTTTCGCAAAACTTGGTATTTATGTACGACCCTTTCGCAAAATAACCCATATTACTTGTCATATCATTGTGGGTTGTTTGATGTCTATCTTATTGGGCCATGGTAGCCATATTCGATGTGTTAGAGATATCACTACGTAACCCAGGAGAAATAAAGGTCGATACTCCTTATTTAGGGCTAGGGGTGGGAATCGGTCCGGACCGGTCGGTATCGGACTCTAACTTCATCGAACCGGTCGACTCGGACATAAACTGTTGGTGACCACCTATTTACTCGGGCGGACTCGGACGGTCACTCCCAAGAATTCTTTGTCCCTTGACCGTCCAAGACCGTTTATTTTACCGGGCCAGTCGGACACCGGACGGTCTCGGTCCAGATTTTCCAATAAAATTTACTTAAATTCAGAACTTTATTTTATTACCACAAACAAAATTACTTACAAATAAAGATGTTTAACCAAGAAATCAAAAATAAATATAAAAAAGAAAAAAACACAGTTGATCATCATTTGACAAGATATAATTAAGCCATGTACTAATGTTTGGTCTTCTAGAGGACTGTATGACTATAGCCAACGACCATCATATATTCATATGTCTATAAAATTCAACGGTCAACTTCTAAAAATGAGGACAGTTTAGTCGGTCAACCTATTCGGCCATTCGTACCGGTCGGTTATTTAGACGGTCTATATTGGTAGGTCGGTTAGCGGGCGGTCCTTCGACATAGAATTTTGACCGTGACCGTCCGCCAATTCTTTCGGGCCGGTCGGACACTGATCGTTATGACCATCGGGTGTCCATGGACACTTTTTATCTCGGTCGAACGGGTCGGATAGCGGTCTTCCGGATCTTTTTCCCACCCCTATTTAGGGCTCTAGTATTTCAATTGATTTTGTTATTCTATTCGATTTACGTGGGTATTTATTAATCGAAAATCAGATTGTTGAATTGTCACTGTTTTACTTGCTTAAATTCATCTATACTGTGATTTTGAAGTTTAGTCGATCGAGTTCGCACCATCATCAGAATTGCTCAACCAGGTATGGAGTCTTCATCAAGTTTTCTAGGTTAACTTGAGAGAAAAGGTATAACTTTTATTTGTTTCAGTGAAGATTTTAAGAAGATTAATAGGGAACCTTTTTTATGATTTAGGGGAATGTTTAGCCTAGGTTCGCCAGATTGAATATTGGGAGAGAAAATCAGACATTTTATTTCCAATTAGAATTTCTATTTCCACTCGGATTGAGGATTAGTAATTCCTAATCCTCTTATTTAACTACCCAGAGACAGTAGGTCTCTTTTTGTGGTAGGAAACCCCCAAAAAATAAGTAGACATACCATGAAGAAGAAGAGAAAGACTATCTTGGGTTCTGATCATATTTTGATCCCAAAGAATTATGACATAGTATCCAACATACTTAGCAGAGTTCCTGTTAAGACGTTGATGCGGTTTAAATCCGTATCTAAAGATTGGTTCTACTTGATTCAACACGATCAATACTTTCATGATTTACATCTTAGCCGACCCGATAATTACCCAATGCTCCTTTTCTCTGTTCGTCTCGACAACGACTTAATCTCTTTATCTCCAATGGATATACGTGGGTGTGTGGCAACAAGTCATGCTCATAACATAATAGTGCCTATTGACGAACGTCTCTTGAAACCCATAAACGGTTTGGTATGTATCCGGGAGTACTCCGAATGCAAAAGCCCCTTTTATATTTACAACCTTAGCACTCGTGAAGAAAGGCGATTGGGCATATTAGAAGAGGAGAGAGAAATATTATCTCGTTCCTTAGGTTGTCCTCGTATTGTTAGTTATGGGCTCGGATTTGATCCTATATCTAAGATACATAAGGTTGTGGGCATATGGCATGCCCATAAGAGTATGTTTTGCGCGGTATTCACAGTAGGGGAAGATGAATGCTGGAGAAGGATTGATGAAGTACCACCGTGTATGATTGTAAGAGACTGTGTTTATGCAAATGGTTCCATTTTCTGGAAGAAGCTAGGGGGGTATGACTTTATCGTGGCATTTGATGTTGGAAGTGAAAAGTTCAGGACTATCTCAATCCCTGATTTTGTCCACTTTAAATTTGATTTGCTGGAGATAGACGATTGTATATCTCTTACAGAGAGATTATTGGTTGTTAGTACAACGAAAAACACTTTTGTGTTTTGGATATTACAGGAAGATCCATATCAGAAGGAGGAAAAGAAGAGTAATACTTGGATTGAAGAGACTATTCATGTTGATTGGAAAAGGGACACTATAATAAACTTAGGGTTTGAAGCTATTGCAGGGACAGACCTAATCATCATCGCTCACACACAGAAGATTACTTCTAATACTAAAAAGAATCGTGTTTATCATCTTTATGATAGGAAAAAGAAAACGTCCAGGATGGTAACAGTCACTAATCAGACTTCTTCAATGACAAGTTTTGTGGGAAGTCTTTTTCTTTGCTAAAGCCGCAACATTTCTACCTTCCCCGTCCACTAGGAAGACTGAATTTCTTAAAGTTTTCCAATTTAGCACTATATAGTTGTGAGTTTCAATTGTATTAATGATGAAAAGGTCGACTAAATTATTACTAATTATCACCGTAACCGGTAATTAATGTTCCGATAATGTGATCTTCGCCTCTATCGTAAGTCTTTGTTGGTGTATGATTTTGTTATATTTTTAATATGGTATCCTGTGAAACCATTAGCTCTATGCAGGCGTGATTGAATTACTTGTGGAACAGCATTGTTTCCTGTAAGGGTGTTGTTTGTTAAACTCGAAGTTACTTGATGAGTAGAAATAGGAAATTCAGATGAATTTTTTTGTGTGTTAGAAGTCAGATCTGAGTTGTTATTTCATCAATTCATTGAAGCGATCAAGTTATTTCTCAACCTGCCTTGCAGAAAACCAACTTAGGGCAATCCAGTGTTAGGTAGTCTTTTCTTTTATCTCTTCAACCGGGTTTCTTTTATGAGTCCATGGGTAGTTCTAACGAGGTGGGGTGGCTCCTTTTATGGCTCCACTGGTGGTTCTAACTAGGCGGGGTGGCTCGAAACCAACATGATACAATCCATGTCGAAACGCAACTTCATGACTGCAGGACCAGTTAACGGGCCGCCATAGTGTGCCAAGATTTTGACCATGCCAACCCGTCTTGCGACAAGCATATTAAGAGGCATTAACAGCCAGCCATGCCACGTGAACTGTCACTACCACCACTGGCACTGAGAGATGGATATAACAGAACAAATAGGTTAAGTGAAAAATCGTTTTTTGCTATAAATTGGTGTGCATTTGTAGCGAAAGGAAATAATCTCACTTGAGATCTCATATATATAAGTAATGGGGTTGGAGTTTCTAGTAGCCCCAAACCTCTAGGTAGATGGTGTGGTTCTTTGAATCTGGCTTGTTTTTGTAGTCAGATTTTGATCTCAAACTAATTATAGGTTTCTAGCCATGTACCCGCCTTAAAGATGCCATAGTAGTATTTGTTGAGCTACTCAACAAACTTCAATGAATGACACTGATGCAGTTTGAATTTGTACTTGGTTTCCACCACGTCACACAGATGCGACATATCTCTCTTGGCTTACGCTGTAACGTTCTTGAATTCTTCCTAAACATTTTAGAGAAGAGAGAATGGCAGAGAACAAAGACCTTGTAACCGAAACCGCTTGGGGATATTGTAGTTGATTTAGTGGAGAGATTGTTAGAGTTTTTTTTTTTGAATTAGTGACACTATCACCCTTCACTTTTGAGTCTATTTACATAAAAAAGATATTTATACCAGCCACCAGATCTGAGATCTATCAATCTCCCAACAAAAATAGACGATCAGACTTATACTTTACAGAACCGACTGACCTGTTTTAATAATACTAGGGTATATTCCGTGCCCTAGGGCACGGACACTTGTATCAATCAAATATTACGAAATTTATTGTTATATTTTATTGAGAGAGAGAGAGAGAGATTTTTATTAGTTATTATTTATTTGTGTATTATTTTTTTGTTTCTTTTCTCTTAACTTAGTTATTACTAGAGTATATCCCGTGCCTATGGCACGGACACTTGTATCAATCAAATGTTACGAAATTTATTGTTATATTTTATTGAGAGTGAGAGATTTTTATTAGTATTTTTTTGTATTACTTTTTTGTTTCTTTTATCTTAAATTAGTTATTATTCTATTGAGAGAGAGAGAGAGATTTCAATTTCTTTTTTTAACCCTTAAAATTTGTTTTGTTTCTTTATTTCTTTAATTAGTTATTTTATTTCTAAGAAGGAAACGATTATTGCTTTTTAATTAGGTAACTTTATTTCTACGAAGAACTATATTTTAAATTTTGAGAAGGGATTCTAGACAATATCCTTTATTAAAAAAGGATGTTTGTCCCAGTCATCGTTTTTCCTTCTGTTTTATTATATAGATAGTGTAAATAATAAGAGTATTTAGTGTAACACGATCAACATACGCGTGATTTTCAAAATTGTCGATAAAAAAGTAGCCTATGTTATTTTTCGCTTTTCTTTTAGATACTCTTACGGCTTTATATCATGATGTTTGGCCTTTTTCGCCGCCACTTTAAGAACTTGTTTTCTCCGTGGATACAAAGAATTGGACAGAAAGAAAAGAATGAGGAGAATTAGTATTGCGTATCAGTTGGAGAGAACGGG
>BEHA01000799.1:1144563-1190349 GCA_002897215.1 Eschscholzia californica subsp. californica
TCTATGCACTATTGTAGCCTTATTAAGGGCAAATTCTGTTAGTTTATCTTCTGTGTAAAAGCTATATATAGCTACTAGTTAGTTGAATCGAATAACATATTCAGTCTTCTAAGTTCTGATTTACAACAATTGGCATCAGAGCACTAAAAGGGGCCTGACTAAGTAGGAATGTGAGAGTGAGAGTGAGAGTGAAGCATGACAACCTCAGAGAAATTCTTAATTCCAAAATTCGATGGCCATTACGACCATTGGTCGATGTTGATGGAAAATTTCTTGAGGAGCAAAGAGATGTGGAGTCTGGTGGATGAAGGGATCTCATCACCAGCAATCGGGATATCATCTGCAAGTGAGACGCAAAGGAAGAGCGTTGAAGAAGCTAAGCTGAAGGACCTTAAGGTAAAGAATTACCTGTTTCATGCAATTGAAAGAGAAATCATGGAAACAATTCTTGACAAAAGGACGTCGAAGGCGATATGGGATTCAATGAAGCAGAAATACCAAGGTTCCACCAAGGTGAAAAGAGCACAGTTGCAGTCATTAAGGAAGGAGTTTGAAATGCTAACTATGAAGGAAGGAGAAAAGATCGATAGCTATGTTTCACGAACTCTAACAGTTGTGAACAAGATGAAAGTGAATGGTGAAGTTGTGAAGCCAAACACAGTGGTGGGTAAGGTTTTGAGATCTTTGACTCCAAAATTTAATTATGTTGTTTGTTCAATTGAGGAGTCAAATGATTTAGATACCTTGACCATTGATGAGCTCCATGGAAGTCTGTTGGTTCAAGAACAGAGAATGCAGGAAAGTCAGGAAGAAGAACAAGCCTTAAGAATCTCTTATGATGATAAGCCAAGGAGAGGAAGGGGCAGAGGCTCATTCCGAGGAGGTCGAGGTGGTAGAGAGCGAGGGAGGATGTCTCAAAACAAAGCTATTGTTGAGTGTTTCAAATGTCATCAGTTAGGACACTATCAATATGAGTGTCCTGATTGGGAGAAGAAGGCCAACTATGCTGAACATGGAGAAGAAGAACTCTTGTTGATGGCATATGTCAACTTTCAAGAAACCAAAAAAGAAGAAATCTGGTTCCTTGACTCCGGGTGTTCAAATCACATGACAGGCAACAAAGAATGGTTCTCGGAGCTAGAGGAAGGATTTCGTCAAACTGTGAAACTTGGTAATGATACTAGGATGGCAGTGGTAGCTAAAGGAAATGTACGACTTCAAATAAATGACATCATTCAGGTAATTTCAGATATTTATTATATACCTGAACTAAAGAGCAATTTATTGAGCATAGGACAACTTCAGGAGAAAGGTTTAGCTGTTTTATTTCAGAAAGGGACTTGTAGAGTCTATCATCCTAGAAGAGGGGTAATTATGCAAACTAATATGAGTGGAAATAGAATGTTCTATCTGTCAGTATCCATGGCTCCAAAAAATTCTATGTGCTTTCAAGCTGAAGCTTTGCCTGAAAAAGAGTCGGATTTGTGGCATCGTCGCTTTGGTCATTTGAATTATCAAGGGTTGAGAACTCTTGCATCCAAAAGAATGGTAGATGGTGTGCCTTTGGTTAAAATTCCAGAGAAATTGTGTGAAGCTTGTTTGGTTGGCAAACAACACAGAGAGTCTATACCAAAGCAAAGTTCATGGAGAGCGTCGAAGCAGCTTCAATTGGTGCATTCTGATCTATGTGGACCAATCAAGCCGACTTCCAACAGCGATAAAAGGTATATCATAAGTTTTATTGATGATTTCTCACGTAAAACTTGGGTTTATTTTTTACACGAGAAGTCAGAAGCTTTTGTTGCATTCAAAAACTTTAAAGCATGTGTTGAAAAAGAAATTGGCGCACATATTACTTGTTTAAAAACAGATAGAGGAGGAGAATTTAACTCCAATGAATTTCAAGAATTTTGCAAAGTTCAGGGTATAAGCAGGCAGTTGACAGCAGCATACACTCCACAGCAGAACGGAGTTGCTGAGCGGAAAAATCGAACAATCATGAATGCCGTACGTTCAATGTTAGCTGATAAGAATGTTCCAAAAACATTAGGGCCTGAGGCTGTAAAATGGTGTGTGCACATTCAAAACAGGAGTCTAACTGCAGCAGTGAAAGAAAAAACTCCAGAGGAAGCATGGAGTGGTGTTAAACCAACGGTAGACTACTTTCGGATCTTCGGATGTATTGCTCATGCTCACATTTCTGACCAGAAGAGGAGTAAGCTGGACTCCAAGAGTAAGAAGTGTGTATTATTGGGTGTTAGTGATGAATCAAGGCTTATAGATTGTATGATCCAGTCACTAAGAAGATTATCATCAGCAATGATGTTTTATTTGAAGAAGAAGAGAGTTGGGATTGGGGCAGAACTGATGAAGAATCAAAATTGGATGTTTTAGAAGATGATAAAGAAAGTGATGAAGAACATATTGAGGAAGAAAATACTCAGAATATCTCAGGCAACAACAATGAAAATAGTTCACTTTCAAATGAAAGAAATAATCGAGAAGTTGCAATCCAAGGGAGGGATGAGAGAATCAGAAAAGAACCAGTCTGGATGGCAGACTATGAGGCAGGAGAAGGGTTGTCAGAAGAAGAAGATATGCATGCAATGATGATGGTCATAGATGATGATCCATATTTGTTTGATGAGGCAGTTAAAAGCAAAAAGTGGAGAGAGGCAATGGCGGCAGAAATTGAAGCTATAGAGAAGAACCAGACTTGGGAGTTGATGGATCTGCCTAAGGGTGCTAAGCCTATTGGGGTTAAGTGGGTTTTCAAAACCAAACTTAACGAAAATGGGGATGTGGAGAAATATAAGGCGAGATTGGTAGCCAAGGGTTATGCCCAACGTTATGGAGTGGATTATACTGAAGTCTTTGCACCAGTTGCAAGACTTGACACTGTTCGAGTAATACTCGCAACAGCAGCACAATATGGATGGGAAGTTTTTCAGCTTGACGTGAAGAGTGCCTTTCTTCATGGTGAGCTCAAGGAGGAAGTGTTTGTCCAACAACCTGAAGGGTTTATTAAGGAGGGGAAGAAGGAAGGGTTTACAAATTGAAGAAAGCTTTGTATGGCCTCAAGCAAGCACCAAGGGCATGGTACAGCAAGATTGAGACTTATTTTCTGCGTGAAGGCTTTGAGAAATGTTCCAGTGAACATACTTTGTTCACCAAATCTGTAGGAGATAAAATTTTGATAATATGCCTTTACGTAGATGATTTAATTTTTACAGGAAGTGATTTGAACATGTGTAATAAGTTTAAAAACTCAATGATGATAGAGTTTGACATGTCTGATTTGGGAAGAATGAAGCATTTTCTTGGAGTAGAAGTGCTGCAAAATTCAAATGGTATTTTTATCTGTCAAAGAAGATATGCACGAGAGGTATTAACAAGGTTTGGAATGGCGAGTAGCAATGGTGTGAAAAATCCAATTGTCCCTGGTTCAAAGCTTTCAAAGGATGAAGGAGGAACTAAAGTTGATACAACTTTGTTCAAACAACTAGTTGGAAGTCTCATGTATTTAATCGTGACTCGTCCTGACCTAATGTATGGTGTAAGTCTTATTAGCAGGTACATGTCTAGGCCAACCATGTCACATTGGTTGGCAGCCAAGAGGATTCTAAGGTATCTGAAGGGGACAACTGAACTAGGCATTCTATACAGGAAGGGAGGTGGCAGTTCAAAACTTTTTGCATTCACGGATAGCGGATATGCTGATGATCTTGACGATAGGAAGAGTACTTCTGGATATGTGTTCATGATAGGATCTGGAGCTGTTTCATGGTCTTCGAAAAAACAACCAGTGGTAACCTTGTCTACTACCGAAGCCGAATATATTGCTGCAGTTCTATGTGCATGTCAGTGTATATGGCTCAAGAGAATTTTGAAAAAAATTGGAATGGAGGAGAATGGATGTACTACAATTCATTATGATAATAGTTCTGCTATTCAATTGTCTAAGTATCCTGTCTTTCATGGAAAAAGCAAACATATTCATGTCAGATTCCATTTCTTAAGGGATTTGGTGAATGATGGTATTGTGGAGCTGAAGTATTGCAATTCTCAAGAACAAGTTGCAGACCTAATGACAAAGCCCCTTAAATTGGAGCAGTTTGAGAAACTTCGTACTATGCTTGGAATGGTTACTGCATCTGAAGTAAGCTAAATGCACATGCTTTTAGCTTAAGGGAGGGAATGTTAGATATTTTAGTTGTTTTCTGAATTTACAAGTCTGTTAGTTTGTTAAAGTCAGTCCTAGTCTTTAGGAGAAATTAGAGTCTGTTTAGAGTCTGTTTTTCTATGCACTATTGTAGCCTTATTAAGGGCAAATTCTGTTAGTTTATCTTCTGTGTAAAAGCTATATATAGCTACTAGTTAGTTGAATCGAATAACATATTCAGTCTTCTAAGTTCTGATTTACAACAATCATATCCCCATTCCAAGCAGCATACGTTCCAAGTAGACAAATATCTGCCAATATAATTATGGGTCAAGAGATAATTCACTTTTTTAAGAAAATGAAAGGTGAAAAAAGATATTTTGGTCTCAAACTGGACATGTCAAAAGCTTATGATAGAATATAATGGTCATTTCTGGTAGACATTATGAAAAATCTAGGGTTCTCTGATCAATGGATCAAATGGTATTCACCTGCATCTCCACCTCCTCAATGGTTGTCCTTATTAATGGTCACCCGGACCAACTTTCCATCCTTCCAGAGGCATTAGACAAGGGGATCCTCTGTGTCATTTCTTGTTCACTCTAGCCATGGAAGGGTTAAGTCGTATCCTAGCATCCGAACATGACAACGATAAATTCTTAGGATTCCCCACTAGTGACCCTAACCTCATAATCACTCATCATCTCTTTGCGGATGATTGCATTATTTTTTGTCAGAACTCTCTGGAAAATGTTCACAACCTCAAAGCCATCCTCAACCTCTTTTGTTCTGCCTGTGGGCAAACCATCAATTATGCCAAATCCAATATATTATATTCTAAGGACTCACACCCAAAATTTAAACGAATAATCATGAATACTCTTAAAGTCAAGTACGCCTCCACCTCAGAAAAATATCTCGGAACTGAACTTTTCGTCGGAGCTCAAAAAACTAAAATCTTCAACAACATTCTAGACCAGATAAGGATTAAACTGTCCAAATGGAACCACTCGCTCCTCTCTCGGGCCGGCCGCACAATAGTTATCTCTGCTGTTGCAGCAGCTGTTTCCCGATATCAGATGCAATGCTTTGCCATTCCTAAAGGAATAAGCAAACGCATAGCGACTTTGCAGAAGTCTTTCTGGTGGGGAAAATCTAAAGGCATTTGTACAAAAGCTTGGTCGTACATTTGCCTTCCCAAAAAATTAGGAGGGTTAGGAATTCATCATCCAAATTTAGATAACACATCTTTCCTTAGTAAGCTAGCCCGACGGCTTAAGTCTGACCCAGATGCCATTTGGGTCAAATTCCTGAAAGCCAAATACTTTCCTAAGACTGACACCCCGACCCAGCCAAATAGGGTTATTGTTTTCTTTAACTTTAATATTGCTTTAGGACGAACTAAATTTATCCTTTTTGACGACAATGATGTCCCATAGGCTAATGTGTATCAACCTATATCTTTTATATACTTTTCTTTGTAGTTCTTATGGAGTGGTCTTAGAAAGCCCTGAGAGTGACTCTGGTGTATCTAGCTCCCTAATACAGATCAAACCAAACCAGTATCATTTTAAATTTTTTGATACAAATGTCTAAATTTCATGCAACATTTTCCATATTCGGTAGTTAAATCCAGAAACATTACTTTACCACATGGGATGAAAATGACTAGTATATAAACTACTTGTTCTTAGTATGAGAAAGCAAGAGAATTACCACATGGGATGAAAATGTCAACCTGTAATATGAACTTTTAGAGAGAGAGAGAGAGAATGGGATTGTGAGGACTGGGGAAGAAATTTAAATGGTCGTAACAAAGAGAGATGCATTAGTTGAAAGAGGTAGAGAGAGAGAGAGAGTGTTAGAGACTACATAAAATGAAAAAAGAAAAGTGGAAAAAAGCTAGAGAGATGTCGTCAGGGACTGAGGGAGAGATAGAAATTAGAACTTCACCTTTAGGAGAAACTCTTTCTCTAGTGGGAGGTGGGTAAGATATTCCCACCTTTTGCGGGGAAAACAGGAAAAAGAAGTCACGTGACTGCTCATTTCCATTTCCCTCAATTGCATACCAAACACTTGGAATACCTTCATTTTAGAGAATTTTTTTCTATTTTCTTCGGGAAAAATCTGTATCAAACACAACCTAAGGTTGATTGAAGTTTGATTGATGTTGGAGTTAGTTTTCCGGATAAACTCTTATCCAAAATTTGTAGCTTGTATTTCAATTACATATGAAGGTTCTTTTTTTTGTTTATCAATGGCTAATCCACTCTTCTCGAGGACGGTGACATACGGTGTATCAAATATTGCTCATAATACATCATGACCTACATAGACTATGTTATATCTTTTGCTTCAGACTTTTCCTACCAAGACAAATTATGTTAAGGTTTGAAATCTTTTTCTACAATATGATGAAGAGTCAGATATTTGAGACATTTTAGAAATGATTACTGCTTAAAAATTGTAAGAAACACTTGATTCATTATTGTCACGGTTTGTTTGATTCCAGGACTTCTAAAAGTACATAAGCAGGACTCTTGCTTTCAACAAAAAAAAGTATATAATCAGGACTCTTGGACTCTTGCCACAATCATTTTGCCACATTCTTTTTTATTGTAACCTACCTAATAACCTCTCCTGTCAATTTTCGCATTCGCCTATATCAATTCAGATGTTATTGTAAGTGATTTCAAAAGAAATATTAATTTTAATTTTGGCTTCAATTAGATAGAAGGCTATTTCACCGTCTTGACATTTTCTTTTTTGAATTGTTCAGCGTGTCTCGAACCCTCGACCTCTAAGGTGGAAGACTATACATCTTACCACTCCAACCAAAGGTTGTTGGCTTCACCGTCTTGACTTTGCATTCATCTTCTGTTATCTTCTTCTTTTACAATTGTTGTTCTTTAGTAACTATTTCTCTTACTTAAATGTAAATAGCTTAGTATTTAATGTATAATGTTTTCTCTAAATGTAAATGGACTAATATACGATTGTTATAACGTAACTATTTCTCTCTTTTTTTTTTTCTTCGATTTGTAATTGTTCTTCATCAGTAAGCGCCGCACCAATAAATCCATGAGAAATTATTTGTAAAATGGCTCCATTGAGTCCCGTATCGGTTATGGAAGCAATTCCTATAATTGTAAAACCCATATGAGATACCGAGGAATAGGCGATTCTCTTTTTTAAATTGCGTCTATTTCCATCTCTTCAGTGTTAATGGCTCAATATAGCGATCGCATGTAAAATCTTGCGGCTAATTAATTGTAGTCTCTTTTTTCTTTGTCCTGTTGTAATAGTTGTGTTTCAATTAAATCTTTCCTGTTTTGTGACAAGTAAACATATTTACTTGAGAGAGTGAAAAAATAATCTTTCTTCTTTCTCTGACTAGGTGTCCACCACGCTCGTAGAGTCGTGCATATGTGTATGCATTGCAGAACTTGTTTTTACACCGTTTAGAACCGTCCAACGACATGTTATTACTTTTACTGAGAGGAGAGCTCAGAAGTCAGAAGAAAGCACATAATCTTTGTCGAGATGGGTTTTTTCTTTATTATTTTCAGGACAAAAAAACATTTTTCATTTCTAGAGAGGTTCTTATTCTACGGCATTATCTTACGAAGATACATTTTTTTGCTAGATCCTTTTGCATTAATGTTCATTAACGGTCCGTTTGATACTGTGAAAATAATCGATGTGAAAGTCATTTTCTTTCTGATGAGAAAGAAAATTAAGTTTTTCATGTGAATTGAGCTTTTAAAGTGTTTGGTAAGGTTGTGCAAGAAAATTGTAAGGTGCTTTTAAAAGTCTTGTTATTCTCTTATTCCCAACTTTAGTAGAGGTGCCTCTAAAAAGTCATATACTTTTCAACACAAATTCACTAGAGGTGCCTTTAGAGCATCTCCAATGCAAAACTCAATCTTAGAAACTAAGAGTGCCACATAGGATTTTCTTAGTTTTTCTTAAAAAATCATCTCCAATGCAAAACTCAACTAAGATCTCAAAGATGATGTGTCGAGAGTGGAATAGAGATATCTCAAGAGGACACTCTATTTTCAGAGTGTCCTCTTGAGATATCTCTAATTGTCCAACTCATCAATATTTAAATTTCAACCAATAGAAATCAAGTCTTCGTATATTTCCAAAATAACTAATTATTTTTTTACAAAAATAACCATGACACGTGGGTAAAATAAAAGAGTTTAGAGTGTTGCATTGGAGACATACAAGAATTGAGGATCTCTATTTTCGACACCTAGGAGTGAGAATCTCAATTGAAACTTGACAAATAGGACGAATAGAGATTTTTTTGAGTTTTGCATTGGAGATGCTCTTAGAATTCGAGATCATCATCTTCCAAATTTAATATTTAATAAATACTAATACAGAAACCCTAAGGGCATGGTCCTGGGATCATCATCATTCATTTCGTGATCATCATCATCTTCCTTTAGAAATTCACCAAGAAGTGCCTTTAATTCACCAATTCACCAAATTGGTGCTCTCATTTTAATATTGATATCAGAACCCCTGTAGTCCCTATTGTCTGTAACCTTAAATCAAAAATCCTAATGATTCTAAGAGACTTCACAATCTTGAATCTGACAATCATGAATGATTTTAAGTGATTTCAGACTCCACGAATGAAATTTCACATCTTCACACTATCAAACGAAGCAAAGTAATAGTTGATTAGAGTAAATCCCATATTTATCTTGGATCTACAGAGAGATGCTAGAGAGAAATAGAATAGAGATATGCTAGAGAGACAGACTTTAAGAGATTGACAGAGAGTTTAAAAGATAGAGAGTACCTTTTATGAGAGAAAGATGAAGAGTAAATGTTGTATTACAGAGAGATCGGGGAGGGAACGAGTTTAGGTAGAGAAGAGAGAGGGCGCTTTTTCTATGGGAGATGATCGTGAGAATTGTGTTTTACCATGTGTTTGGGTGGGAAAAACTTTGACCCTATTTTCCAATCCTTTTTTCCTACGTGAAAGTGACTTCCCACTTTCTTAGGCCTATGAAACAGCAGAAATCGATTTTCTTAAGAAAATCGACTTTCTAACCCCATTTTCTAACTATCAAACGGACCTTAAGAAAATCGATTTTCTGACCCTATTTTCCAACGTATCAAAGTGACCCTAAGAGATCAAATTTGCTACTCCTTTAGGGTTGGTAATTAAAATGACTATGTTAGTTTTGTAAGAATAAACATAAAGACGAGAGTAAGTTATTTATTTTTTTGTTGTTTTTCTTCCATCTCTTAAATGTAAATAGGTTAATATTGGTCCCATTTTGTGAAGCCCTACGAGTGACTCTTCTTTCTCCTTCATATAGTTGAGTCTATTTTTTTTTTTTTTTTTTTTTTTTTTGTATTTTTTCTGTAAAGAAATTATTGTTAAACTAGGTATCCATCGCACCCTACGGAGAACCCTTTTGGTTATCGCCATCATGAGTTATTGTCAAACTAGGTATCCACTGCACCCTTTTTGGCTAACGCCATCCTGAGCATTAATGAAGTTAATCAAAAGTAGCATACGTCATGAAATTATGTCAGATACAATTCAATCGCCAAACTGAAAATCAAACTATATACAACATGTCAACATATATAACTACGCCATCACAAGTAATAACATATTGCAAGCAAGTTGTATAAGTGCATCTATGAATCTCTAATTTAGCAAACCGTAAAGTACGATGCAATAGATAGATATCCCACCCTCATAAAATAAGAAAACTAGTTCTCAGCATGACATGCAGTCACGATAACTACCTGATCATTATCCCACTGAACATAAAATCAACATAACTTACTCTTCTGTTCGGCCGAACACTTTTGGGAGTATAATCCCTTCTTGATTTAACTACTGGTTACTTGACCAGAAACTATTATAGTAATAATACAAAAGACAAATGACAATATGAACAACTCTACCAGATCAAATAATTCTAGTAATAATTATAGGGACTATATTCATCACACCTTTCTTTTGCGAACTGGATAAATGCTCTCCACGATAACTCTAGTCTCACACCAATATGGATTCATGAAAAACTTTTTTTGAGATTTATACCTTCGGTCGATGATACTACCATATTCATTCAACTTCTTCTCTTTCCTGTCATAAATATATAAACTTAAAACTTTATCGTTGTCATTTTTATTTTCATCTTCATCTTCAACTTCAACTTCATCTTCATCTTCTGAGACTGCGTCTGAGTCTGAGGCTGAGTCTGAGTGTGAGTCTGAGTCTGAGTCTGAGTCTGAGTCTGAGTCTGGGTCTGGGGCTACTGGTCTTCTTGTCATTATTAATTTATTTGTTCCTGCAATTGATTGAAACTCATAAGCATGTTGATTATTCCTCATATGGCAAGGCAATTCAATTGGTTCTTCAATCCACCTATTCTCCTTTCCTTCCTCAATAAAAATCCACAACTTCATCTCTATTTTGGACCATGTCCCGTTTTCAAGATGACAACATTGGTTCGTTAATGCTAAATGTCCATCCACTTCCAATAAATTTGCAAGACAAGTATCATCAGGAAAACGACTCTTGAAAATATCGTTAGAGTACTTTATCACTCTAAGCTTCTCCTTTCCAACATCAAATGCCAATATGCTATCTGGAGAAAATGGATTTTCCAACCAATATAAAAAACCATTCGCATAAATTGGGTCTTTCCTAACAATTATTTTCCGAGTGTCAGTTTCTTTGGTTCTCCAGATATTTTCACCGACA
This sequence comes from Eschscholzia californica subsp. californica, assembly GCA_002897215.1. Lineage (NCBI taxonomy): Eukaryota > Viridiplantae > Streptophyta > Magnoliopsida > Ranunculales > Papaveraceae > Eschscholzia > Eschscholzia californica. Next base: position 1,155,477 of record BEHA01000799.1, read on the forward strand.
GTCAATACCTCAAAAACATAAACAGGCAATTCCTCAAAATCTCGATATTTATATGGAATCTTCACCGAGCTACTCCACATAAACACTACTTTATGTTTTTGAGTAATTGGATCAAATCCAAATCCACAAACAGGATCAAATCCAGGTCCATAAAAAGGATTATAAGAAATTTTGGACCAATCTTTTCCGATATTTGATCTGATCCAGGGTGTTTTTTCTCCAATGCAATTATTGTAGATTCTAACCGAAAAATTGCGATAATTCACATAACAAACCAAACCATAAGAAGATACTAATATACTGTGAGGACCTTTCTCCCATTGACTCAAATATCTTTTCATATACCTATTACTTTTAGATTGAAACAAATCTACAGAGAAAAAATTATGTTCATTATGTTCCTTTTGGCACATCATCTCAAGCGAAGTAGTTATGAGGAGTTTTTGGTGTGATTTTGATGATTGAGAACTGTGAAAGTATTTATCTTCTTCGATCAAATACAACCAACTCTTACTTACACATTTAAATCGCATCAGTGACTTTGGTGGAAGTCTGCTTAGTATTTCTAACATTAATTCATAACTCATATAGACTCCTCCATCTAAACATCGACTTTTCTTCATTCTATTTTGATTAGTTTGTTTTCTTCTCTCTCTGGTTCTTAAAGCCGGTAAGTCTATTAAACTATAGATAGTTCAACTGAAGCCAATGAGAATCAGATTTGTTTAACCTAAAGAATTTAACCTAAAAATCAAGAGAAACTAGAGAGGGGGAAAATTGTTGCTTGCCTTGAGAGGGCTTGAATTTGGATAGGGCAAAAGAATGAATTCTGGGAGAGATCGTAACAAGAACAAAGAGGAACTTATAGTGTGAGGCTAGAGCCGGCCTCCTAGCGATGCCCCGCGAGATGCTAACACGGAGGCCCATTCCTTGGCCTAGTCGGTGTTAGGTTAATTTTTCTACTTACTTTGATTTGGTCCCTTGTTTTGGCCAAATTGTTTGTTTGTACTCATTCTAACTTCTTGTTGTACTAGTTATTTTCCATTCTAGGCTGGGCTTTAATGTAGTTACGAGTTACCAAAAGAAAAATATTTGGTTATATTTTAATATTATTTCATCTAACATTACTTCACTAACCGAATGGATCTTTTCTTGCCAGGATCACAATCAAATCAGTTCTACAGCGAACAATATTCACTCGATGGTTTAGGTCCTTTTATGTTCTAATTTGTTAATACGTTGTAGGTTGTGGAGGCACCCAAAACATCTTATGTTCAGATTGTGGAGGGCGTGGTCATCTTGGAGTCACATGACTATTATATCCAGTTGCCCAGTAAAATGTTGCTCATTTCCATTCTTTTCGTCTTCGTGTCGATGTTGTTTTTCTCTCGCTAGATCTTTAGTGTTCTTGTTGTGATATGATTAGTTACTTGGATATTTGAATTATCAAATTGATGTTATATCATCTCTCCTTTTGCGTAGAATAATTGATTGTAATCCTATTTCTGTCGAAATCATTCTTCATGTCAAAATGAACTGCGATTCTGCCTAAAACTCACGAAACATATGTTTTGGCGTCGTTAGCTAAAAGATGAAAACTGTTAAAACCAAGATTCGGAGGAAAGTCATGTACCATGGAGTAAATAAATTTGTCTCACTCCAATTATAAACATTTCTGTTAAAACTGTTTAATACCCTCTCCAATGAGTTTTACTTCCATTTTTTAGTGTTTCTAGATCAAGAAATGAATGAAAGAGCTATTGTTCTTATTTTTATGAAAAGATAGAGTTGTGATTCATCAGGTTTTGTTGGAAGAAATTAAAGATCAGATAGAAAGGAGGTTCAGTTTATCCAAAGACACATAAGAAGTGTTTCATTTTCTTTCTGTGTTCACTGTTAAGCGACACGAGTATTTCGGTCAGAGAAAGTAAAGAAATGAAAATACATCTCTTGGCTGTAGATTAACTTAATGAGTTAAGCTTCTGCCATGCTGCTATTTATTTGATGAATTGGCAATACAGTTTAAGAGGTAATCATAGTTGTCGTTCAATTAACCGATCTTTTTTTGCAGTCTAGCTAAGATTTAACTTATATATGTGATTTATCAAACTAGATTTTCTTACTATGTACAAATTTCATTTGATGAAATAAAACAATGAATGAAACCAACAATGGAGGATAACATTTGCTGCTCCAAAAGGATCTAGTAGAACCAATATGTGATGTGATATTCTCCCTCTGTTTACTAAACTTGTGATGTATGCAGTTCTTGAAGGTGATTCAAGTTGCTCGAGTCAAACCAACGACTCTGTGAAATCTCTGATGAAGAAACTTGAGTTCGTTGCAGTTCTTGAATTCGATCTGAGATGGTCGAGTCGAAGAGACGGCTCTGTGGGTTCTCTGCAAAAGCGACATGGTATGCTGACACGCACGCCTGAGGCCATGACATGGCTATCCTACTCTGCATTGACAAAGAGTATACGCGAAAGGTTAGCGTTAAATTTGAATTTATACGATTAGGTGGTGTCTAACAACCAAGAGCGCTTTCAGTTGAAGTAGACTTGCCCTAAAGCAGACTTCCTCTAAGAGAGAAGTTTGAGTGTTCATACCATGAAATAGCCAATTAAGAAGGAATAGATGGAGATTTCAGTTGTATGATTTTTGTCGACAACGAAAGACCATGATCCACCAACTAGCGAGCACAATGAGCCGCTAGCAACACCGCAGAGGAAGAAAAACGATCCAGTGAGGTCTGAATTGATCAACGATTCCATTTCAACTCGCCGAAACATCTCCCATGTATCACTCGACGATTGGACAATCCCCTTACCATAAACTCCCACATGAACAAATCCCCATCTGTTCCCATAAGTAACTAGCTTGCCAGCCACACCGGAATAACAACTAGTACAAGAAAACATAAACTCATCGGTCTCCCCAGCCACCAAGCTCATTGATCGTGCTGAGCCATGAACAACCCCAAGAATCGGTACCAGAACTGAACCCAAACAAACGCTCCCCATCAAATACTTCCACGTATCTTTGAAAGCCACACGAGCATCAACCACAATTTCACGAGCAAGATATGTATAATTCACCCGTGAAATAGACACGTGTGACACATTCTTGATGACATGCATAGTCCATGCAAGACTCAAAAGAGTCACAAACACAAAAAGAGGGTCAAACCTAGTCCAGGTAACGGTTGCGCCACCAACTCCAACCACGACGAAACATGAATAAATTAGACCAACTAGAATAGATATGGCGGTGAAGATAGTGGTTTGCAGCGGCGGTGGAGGTGCAGAACCAAGACAAACTGAGAGAATTTTAGAGGTATAATTGAGACGGGGACGCACCCAACAAGCATAAAGTGATTGGATAAGAGCGAAAACAAGGGCAAACACGGAAGTGGTTAATCCACCGGCTGATCCAACGGCGAGTAGTAAAATTCCAACCCCAAGTGTCAATAAAGGGCTGAGCCACAATGAAGTTCTAATGGTTTTAGATGGATTCAAACGAGTTGCTATCACCCAAGAGAATGCCAAGGCGGTGGCGCAACCAGATGAAGTGAGAAGTGGTGGGTACCATTCAAGAGGTTGGAAGTTGTGGTGGTTGTGTGTGGAAAAGGCTATGGCTCCTCGAATGGCGAGGAAGATGATTAAGATTCCGACTAGTACTAGGTGGAGGTAGAAGAAGAGAAGAAAGATCTTGCTTGAAAATTTTCCGACTGTTGTGCTCAAGAAAAGCTTTGGTTCCTCCACCTGCATAAATCCAACAAACAGAACATAGGTTAAATATAAAATTACGATGTCATACTACGAATAAAAATTTGAGGCGCCCATTACAAGTGTTGTCAAATATGGAGTGTCCGTTACAATATACATATGTCTCTCCACTGGAGAGACAAGAGTACGAATCTTCCCGTTTAAAAAACACGTACAATTTTGACAAAATATATTACAGAGATGGTGTCTAATTGTGACATCGTCTCATGTTAATGATAACATGGACACATATTCAAGACAATTTCATTATAAATGGATTAATAATAACCAACCTATAGACTCTCGTGAGAGGGAGCTATATAAGAATTGCAATTTAAAAGTTGCCCATATTCAAAAGTCAAAACTAACACAAGTAGACTATATATATATGTGATCCTAATCCTATAAAGACTAAATGATACAAAATTAAAACCTATTCCCAAAATTTCATATACTAGTAATATTTTTGTGATTTCTAGATAAAATCATAAAAATGTGATTCTGTTAGGATGATTACATGAAGAGTAGTAAACCATTCTAATATGAGGTTTAGTTTATACTCCCCTCTTTTTTTTTACTTTGAATAAGAAAAAACTAGTATCTTTTAAAGAAAAAGAGAGAGTCATTTGGACTAAAAAAAAAAGAGCACCAATAATCAATCATACAGAGAGAGATAAAGATGTTAAAACAGAACAAAGTTTAGAGAGAGAGAGAGAGAGAGGGAGAGAGGGAGATTGAACCAACCTTGATGGGCAAGTTAGTAACACTTGTGGGATGGTTTCTTGAAGATTGATCAATATTATTATCTCTTTGTTGTTCTCTTGATTGTATCTGGTTTTGAATTTGAAGAGCTTGAGTTGTTGCAGGAGTAGTAGTAACATTCAATTCCTTGATTTTTGCCATTTTCTACTCACTTCTCTCTCTATGTGAAGAATATTTTTTCACTTTCTTGGCTCCTATAATTCAGGAATCAAAACCCAAATCTCTCTCTCTCTCTAAATTGGAGTTCTTTATAGTTAGCAACCTCATTACTAATCATGTTCAAAGAAAGCAAAACAAAGAAAAGGTAAAGAATTTATGGTGGGTTTGAAGGAGGCAAGGGGGTGTATGTAGTAATTTTGATAGAGACAGGTTTGGTTATAGTCTTCTTGTGAGGAGGAGGAGGTGAAGTGGTTGAAGTTTCACATGAAATGCCCATATCCTAGAGATTGATTATTAATTCTCTTTTAAATATTTTTAGGAGGTTCGACTCATAATTGAACCTTATCTTGATTCATACGCTAAATAAGCTAAGATTTAGGATTTTGACCTCTTCCTAATAGGGTTTTAGGCAATTGTCAATTATAGATTTGTTATCAATGGGATGCCCCTTTGTTTTAATCATGAGGGTAAATAAATATTGTTATTATGGTATTACATATGATGCCATCTCAATTTGCAAGTGGAATGTTTATTTTTGGATATATCATAAGAAGGGATAAAACCTTCAACAAAAAAAATAAAAATAAAATAAGAAGGGATAAAAGGTAGGGTTTGAAAGTGTACATTTGTATCCGGGCAATGATGGTGAAAAAGATAAACGTAATAGAGAAAAGAAACACCGTTTGAGAAATAAATAAGTTTGTTTTTAACGCCTCACTTGGTTTAGCTTAAAAGAAGCTAAATAGTGTGCGTTTGGTTCAAAAAAAAATTGTAGCTAATTATAGACCAAAAAAACCCTGCATCTCTAAAAATGAGAAGTCAGAATTTTATGGATTATGCTTCTTGCGTTTTCGGAAAGCCACTCACGACGTTTAGTGTTTCCCCCATCAAAATTTGTCCACCAATTTTCTATTGGAGAGTCATACAAAAAATTGCTTCTGTTATATAATTCTTTTCAAATATTACATCAACAAAATGATAAAATATAGTTTTATTGTCAAATAAATTTAGTTTGAAATGACCCCATAAATAAGGAGAGGAATGTTGATGCCTGAAATTTAGGTAACAAAACATCTAATTGGTTGTTGAAGTGCATGAATCATATTCTCCCATCTTACCCACGAAATCTTCTGTGTTTGTTTTACAATATATCACTACCGTCAACACTTTTTTTTTTGTTGAGAAACTACCGTCAACACTTGGTTGCTTAAATGGTTGATAGTGTTGATATAAATTCTAAAATCATGGAGGTTCCAACTTGATTCTTAGAGGAAGTGAAATTTATGATTAACGAATTTGAGTTATTAAAGGTATAAATAATGTAATAAGTTTGTCGGGTTTTTAAACCTCTTCCATGTTGTTGGGCTATAAGTTTCTTTCATTACTAAGTTTAACTTAGGTGGTTATCGTGTTATCACATCTTCATTTGTATCAATGCCTTGTAACCACTAACGTAATCGATTCTTCTAAAAAAAAATGTATATATATCACTACCGAAATCTTATTAATATGGAACCTCCATAGTCATGTTTGAACTGTTCTACTGCTTTTCATATTATATTTGGTCTATTTTAGTAAGTCAAATCAACTGGAGTAGCTCAAATAGAAAGAAGCTTAAAAATTGTCATTCTTCCTCTATTGATAAGAAAGACGAACTAATTTCCATTTAAACAAAAACTGAAACACATTTTCTTGAAGATGCTTATTTTGAAATATCCATTAAAACTTCATTTCTAGAATGTTCATTTTTGGGTTAGTTCTATTTTGGTCCACAATTTGTGACCAATTCACCATTTTTTGTCACCATAAGTGTCCAACAATTCTATTGGGACTCCAATAGCCAAAAGAATTTCAACTTTTTCCGGAATTACTCTCGAGGGCCACAATGGAATCAATTCTAAAAAGGTTTAAAAACATAAAGGCCAACCCATTTCTCCCTGTCTCTTCCATTTCACTTCATTCTATTCCATTTCACTTCTATCGCCACCTCATCGTCTTCACTGCGAAGGTCATCGGCTGGCCAAATTTTCCAGCGACCTTCAAACTTAAAAAAACAAACAAAAATCTTCTTCTTTCTCTTTCTTATTCTTCTCCATCTTTTTTTTCTCTATCTCTCTCTCTCTCTCTCACCTGTTTCTCTTCTCTCTCTTCCCACTCACTAGTGAAGGGAGGAGCCCTTCGCCGGCCAGATCTACAAACCCAGATCTTCAAGGTCTGGGAAAATCAGATCTCGAAGGCCTAGGAAACCCAGGCATTCGAAGGTCAAAGACAAACCTTTTTCCCAGACCTTCGAAGATTTGGGAAGCCTAGATCTGGAACTCTGGATCTAGACGACTCTTCAATGTTTAGTTTTTCAGACCTTGAAAGTCTAGTTTTAGTCACTTAGGTGAAGGGGCTACACCCCTTCGCCAGAGTGAGAGTAGAGAGAGTTAATAAGTTGGGAGAGGAGAGAGAGAAAAGTGACTACCCCGAGAGAAAAGTGAATACCCCGAGAGAAGAATGTGAAGAAGAAAGGGAAGAAGATATAGAAAAATACAAAGAAGAGAGGAAAGAAGAAGATATAAAAAAATATGAAGAAGAGAGAAAAGAAAAAGAGAGAGAGAAAATAAGAAAAGAGAAAAAAATATGAAGAAGAGAGAATAATGATGATTTATTTTTTTGTTTTTTGTTTGAAGGTTGCCAGAATATTTGTTGGTCGACGACTTTCACCGGAGAAGACGACGAGGTGCGCGAGAGAGATGAAGTGGAGGAGAGAGGTGATGAAATTGAAGAGAGAGGTGAGAGAAATGAAACATTAATTCTTGATTTCTTGGCATCAGAGTTGGAATCAAAGAGTTTGTTCTTCTTTTCTTGGACACACCCCAATTGAATAAAGAATTACATATTAGTATCAATTTTGCTTCAGCTAGATCAGGCCTCGATGATCTCACAACCATGACCTCAAATGCTATACCGACAATGTCTCAAGTAACATATTAATTTCAATTACTAAAAAGAAAGATTAGAGAAGGTGGTAGGGAAATAAAATCTAGCTATTTCTAAACGAAACTTTTGTTTTAATTGTGCAAGAAGAAATGACGTAGTTTTCAATTACTAGGAAACATACATCCGCAAAGTGGTCTCAGTATAAAACTCGTATCACAATTTTCTACTACAAAATCTACACGGAGTAGTTAAGGTAGTAATCACTTGAAATATATTCGAAATGCTTTATTAATTGGAAGTTGTTCCTGATGGGCTTGGTTTTGATCATATTTTATAACAGTAACTAAATGATCATGCATACCTAACATTCGCAATAGCTGAACTTGTCCCATTGGATGTATACCAAATCAACTGTGAAATTTGAAGATCCTTTGCATGTGCCTAGAAGACAAAGATAGAGATGTTCTTCTTATAATGGTACACTTCAAAATTTGTCTAGTACAAGCGTCACTTCCCAGAAGTACGACCAAGTATATAAATTCATATGATCTAGTAATGGACACGATAAAAAAAACCTGAAGAAATTCGATGTACACACGCATGCCCTTTCATTTTACATTTCATTTTCCAAGGGTAAGGGTAGAGAGTTCACGTGTTGGAAATAAAATGAAAGTGAATTTTGATACTGATGCAGGTTTTGTGGAGACAATTGTGGGACCGATTAGTGAAAATGAGACCTTTATGTAATGCTTTAACTCCAGCTTGTTCTAGTGGTGTCAAATGACATGATCGACCTGCCTGAGCCCAACCTAGTTTTCTCGGAGTCACCCTCGTCTCACCTGACAACTTTGACTTATTAAACTGCAAAATTTACTTAAAAAAAGGATATAGAAGGAAAAAAGTTCACGGTTAAAATCAAGTTAGTATTGGAGTTATTGTGAAATATGGGACAAATATAGTGGTCGTTTTAAAGTTTGTCACAAATTAGAGGCTGAAGTGGAATTAATTATCAACTCATAAACATAGTTAAAATGATTTAATCTAACGGTGAATAAGATCCCAATTGGATATGTACATCTATTTTAGTTCCGGCTACCACTCACACCACTGAAAACACACATAGAACTTCTGAAATAGAACGCATCTGTCTCTTCACTCCATTCTTCTCCTCTCCGAAAACCCTAGTCAGAAAAACTAAAAAACCCTAGAAAAACTCAACCCTGATACCTAAGCTTTGCATGATTTCACATTTTGATTCATTACACTTTTGATCGAGTTCGCAATGGGAGCTAGTAGGAAACTTCAAGGAGAGATCGACCGAGTTCTGAAAAAAGTTCAAGAAGGTGTCGAGGTCTTCGATACTATATGGCAAAAGGTATTGTTTCATATGCTTAATCAAACAATTTCATGATTTGAGTTCTTATTTTTATGAAGATCATTGAATTTCTTCTTCTTGATTTTAATTTTGTTAATTTTTTGCGATTTTAGGTATATGATACAGATAATGTTAACCAGAAAGAGAAATTTGAAGCAGATTTGAAGAAAGAAATTAAGAAGTTACAGAGATATAGAGACCAGATCAAAACATGGATTCAGTCTAGCGAGATCAAAGATAAGAAGGTTTGGATTTGGGAATTTTGTTTTGTGAAATTATTTCTTATGTGTCTTCTGAATTTTTTTGGAAATTTACGATTTTCATTGCCTTAGAATTTTATTATTTTAAACCTAGAACAGATTTCATGTTTAATTTTGTTGGTAAATTGGAGTAAGATGGACTTAAAAATGGTTTCTTGAAACTAGTTAATAAAATTGCCAATAAGCTTCCACTTACTAGTATATATTGTTTACGGCATAAATATAATCAAGTCAATGCTTTTTCTTATGTAACTTTTAAGCCCCATGAATCAAAAAATTCTTAAAGGGTGTTCAATTTATTAGTATTCATTAGTGATACCACTAAAAATTGTTTGTTTTCCATAACTCACGGAGGCAAATATTTGTTTCTATCTCAGTTATAAATGCTATTGAAATGAGTACAATTTTATCCGTATGTGTAGTCTTTTATTTATGTTTTGTAACTTGTAAGTACTTAGTACGAATATAATATTTCATTGATAAAATCAATCACATTTTATTGAAAAAGAAAGCATTGTCAAAATTTACAGGAGTTAAACTACACATACATAGGACTTAAATTAAAATAAACATTCTTAGTTAAAGTAACTCATGTAGAAAGGGATAAATTTGGATAGGCTGAATCTTAGTGGAAGGTATTTAAGTTGTCACATCTATGGTTGGGCAAGAAAAATGTGAACTTACTTCCTTCAAGCTCAAGTATTTTTGCTTTATTGGGATTCAAAGATTTATTAAGTAAATGAAAATTTGCAAGATTTAATCAGTATGGCCAGCATGAAGTGGCAGAAAAACTCATATACTTAACCTGGTTGTCAGCTTCTGTGCGAGTATATTACCTTCAACTAGCATGTAACTAATAATAATACCAATCCTTGAATTAGTTGAATGTAAAAGTTCTGTTTTTTTATAATGTAAAACTTTAGACGTTTATTGGTTCACTCCGGAGTACATCCGAATCAATTACAAAATCCTGAACTTGGACGCTCGATGATCCTTTCCATAGAGATGCCTATAGGAAAAGTAAAGTATTTCCATAATCACTTCCTTTATTTGTTTACATTTGCTATCAATGTTTGTTTTTTGAAGTTTATATTGCAAAATACGCTGCTTATATGCATCTCTTTGGTTTTCAATTTGCTTGTGCGTTGCTTCATTCGAGCCTCAAGCGATATAAGAATTGATGTAAACTCGTTGGCGGAAGCTTCAATAAAGTTTTACAATCATTTGATAACAACTAGCAATAACTAGAATTCGAAGGAATATTAAAACAATAAGCAAAAACCGAATTAAACTTTTAAGTTTTTTTTTGAAACTTTGAATTAATCTTTTCAGTTAATGCTGGAAAGTGAGTAGCAACCTTGTACTTTCTCTTTGTACATCTGAAAATATAAAATAAACTCAAAAGGGGATCCTGTATTCCTATCTCTGAACGTCGTAAACTTGTAACGTTCCTAAAAACTTATGAATAACCATAAATAAGCTCAGACGCGTTCTCCTCTCAATTGGCTAGATACATCCATTTACAGGAGATGATGATATTCCCTTTTTCCAATACTTTATAACAAGTATTCCAAATAAAAATTGACTAATCTTAACTATTTTGCAAAGAAATGGAAACCAATTTAAGTAAATGTTAACTCCGATCAATTTAGGAAACTTATCTTAAATAACATCGAAAGGAACGCTTGAAATAAAGTCTTTATATAAGCTAGAATTTATGGTCGACCCTTAGTGGAATGCTCTAAGTGATTTTCCATTGACATTGGCATACTATAGCTTCGATGCACCTTGCGCCCTTAATTGCACTAATTAACTGCAATTTGTTGACGTGTGCTTGTATAATTATTAAAAATGTTAAGTTGATTTAATAATTGATATAATTAACATAGGTTATTGCTTCGTATGAGCAGGCTCTGTTGGAGTACCGCAAGGTTATTGAGCGTGAAATGGAAAGATTTAAGATTTGCGAAAAGGAGACTAAGACAAAAGCCTTTTCTAAAGAAGGGTTGGGACAACAACCCAAAACTGTAAGTTTTACCTCTATTGACTTGCTTTTTATATAGCATATCAGATGTAGCATTTTCCTTTCGGAGTTAAACACATTAGGGACTTCAAAGTCCCATACCAGGTAGGTTTTTGTTGCTGTCTTTAGTAAATATTGTTGTGTTGGTACTCTGGTACATTTTGACTTCTCTGGATGATCACCAATTTTACTTTTCTTTTGGCGTCTGCTGAAATCTATGATTTTATCTTGTCATCCTGAACATTTGTGTTAGAGGATATGAAATGTGTACCTCTAATGAATGCGGAACAAGTATTATGTACTCTAAAGGTCCAAAGGGTGTTGTCGAGAATAGGTTTTACCTCTTTAGATACAGTATCTAAGCATCAATAGCTGATACCAAATTTCTGTAGTATTTCCATTTTAAACCTTTCACTTCTTGTCATAATTGTAGCTGTTCCTTCTTTGTTTTTTATAGGACCCAAAAGAAAAGGCTAAAGCGGAAACAAGAGATTGGTTGAACAACGTGGTACGTGAAAGAGAATTTGTTTTGTACCTTGCTCCTGCTTTGTTTTATACAAATCTTTTCTTACGTTCTGATGTTAAAATGTCATGTTAGCATGACTGTGTGCATAATATTGCCATTTCCCAAGTCCCAAAGATAGCTCATTGGTCTGTGGGTTGTATGTGTCGGGCGTCTTAGTTTTTTGCCTACTCAAATTGTGTGGGGTGGGAGGAGAGGGAAGCACTTGAAGTTGTATAAACTATAAAGCTACGGCAGCAGGTGCTTTGACTGCTTACTGGAAGTATATTGCATGTGGTTGGCTGAAGTCTAATATGATTCTTGTAAATAAATATGCTCTTTTCCGTATGTTAGTTCATACATTATGTATATGGATTCCTATAAGTGGTTCTAGGATATATTTATCTCGTGTGCTGAGCATAATCTTGTATAACTTGTTTTACCAAGACAGGTCTCGGAGCTAGAGTCCCAGATTGATTATTTCGAAGCTGATATTGAGGGTCTTTCTGTTAAAAAAGGAAAAACACGGCCTCCGAGACTGGTAGGTGACAGTCAAGTGGCGATTTTCCTTAATTTGCATTTATACTATTTATAGTTGCATGGTCTTTTTTACTGGTGAGTGATGGATAACTGTTGTTGTGCAGACACATTTGGAGACATCTATTGCTCGGCATAAAGCTCACATAATGAAGTTAGAGTTAATTTTAAGATTGCTGGATAATGATGAATTAAGCACAGAGCAGGTTAATGACGTGAGAGATTTCTTAGAAGACTATGTGGAACGCAACCAGGTATGCAATACAAGCAATTTTTTTTGCTTTTACTTATAGAAGCGACACTAATGTTTTTTAGTTCTTATCTTCCTCTTTATTCTCTAAATCTCATGTGAGATCTCTATGCGAAACTGGCTTTTTGATTCAGTAGTATTGATATTCTTTCCTCGTCAATTTCTTTAGGATGATTTTGAAGAATTCAGTGATGTCGATGAGTTGTACAGCTCTTTACAATTGGATAATCTAGAAACGCTTGAAGATCTGGTTACAATTGTCCCTCCTGTTCTAGCTAAGGTGAATCTCCTATTCCTATATTTATTGGTTTGTTCCATCCTTCGCAGGAGGTTTCTTTTCCTGATAGGTATATTTGGGATTGTGCTGCTACTGCTGCTCACTTTTTTAAACAGTACTGCTACTCACTTAGTTATATGCTATACTAGCATGAGTTTTCAGCTTACTTCTTTGTAGACTAAATCATCTGCTTATGTATTTCTTTTCCTCCTCCGCCAGTAATATTATCTCAGGGCATGTCTGTTTTGTATTTCGATAAAATTCCATATGTTTCCTATGGTGCGGCCATCTGCGCATCCATATTTTGTGTTCTTGGCTTGTTACATTCCAAATGTTGACTCTGTGTTTGTATGTAAACTATGCTTTTAACCTTGCCGTTGGTTGTTGCCTGTCAGACTTGGATAAGACCCTAATGATAGACTTATATAAGTTAAGCTTTTGACGATTTCCTGAAGAGAGACCCTTTTGTTTTTTCTGTTGCTAACTCACTCGTAACTGTGTTGTTATTGCTTGTTTTGCGGTTGTATAGAAGGCGTCACATGTCCACTGCTTCAACAACTTGATAAAGTTTCATTGCATCTTTCACAGGGTCTGTGCATGTGATTTTTCGTAGTGTCACATTTTATAACGAAAAGTTCTTGGGTAAGACTATGTAATGAAGTATATGGGACACCTGACAATGATGTAAAAAACTTGAACGTAGACTCTTTTGGACAAAAGTACATTTATCTTTTGTTTGGGTGGGGTCGCAAGTGCAGTTCTAAGTTCAAAGAGCCCTCTTATTGCTTTACCAACTCATTAATCGGCATGTGGTCTTTCTTATGTAGTATGGAGATGAACACACTTCGTTTTCCATCGAGGGGTCTAAATTGTCAGACTAACTCAACAACACGCCTATACTTATCCGCTGACTTAATTCATATGTTCTGGTATATTGTATATACTTCGGAACACTTTAGTTCAAATTACCATGCGCCAACGATGGTTGGATATATTTAGGTTTGGTTTGTTAAACTTAGTTTAAATTACCATATGTCAGCAAAGATTAAAGTTCTTCTAAAGTAGACGTTCAAATATTTGAATAGCTAAAATTTGTTTGACTAGGTAGGCGACGTGGTCATACATTATATGGCATTTTGTCCGACATGGTTGTTGGTTAATATGTACAAAATGGATCTTCTATAGATGCCTTGTTCTTATGAAAAGAAACTAAGCATGCAGCCAGATACATGGATGAATGACCATTCAGCTTCACCTTAATCTTGTTTCACCTTTGAGTAATGTAGTTAACACTGTATGGAGAAAGAAACACTTTATCCATTTCTTACTTCGTAAATCCTTTAGAACAAAAGATATTGGACGATAAGTATGTTGTTGTTTAGTGTTATATTAGGAAACAAATCTTGTTCTTATTTTCTCAAATAAATAAACTTCAATGATTTTACGCTATGTTACGGAACAAGTGAACCTCATAATGAGATTTGGTCAGGAAATATGAAGGACCCTTTTTTACTTGTTACGAAGTACATTGCGTGCATCGCTTTCTTTAGCATCTTCCGACAAAATTTGAGTGGAAATACCTTCTTTTATTTGGTATGATATCTTTGGTCCTCTTTGCTTTGGAATCTGGAATCCTGGTTGAATATTATTTGCAACTATTCGACATATACATGGGTATGCATGTCAGCTATAGATAAAATCAATGGCTCAAACACATTAATCAGCGGAAACCTATGAAGAGAAATAGAAAAAGAGATATGAACCCTCTGAACCAATTCATCAATGTATGGGATGGGATTTCTTGACCCACGGAGTTGGAATTCTAAATGGACTAGAATGCTTCTACCCGTTGACCTTGACTTCTGTGTTTTGAGTTGGTATTTTGCCTTCCCATTTTGTTCTTGCGTCTTATCGTATCATGGCCTTTTGGGTCAGAGTTTGTGTGAGTAGTTGAGCCCACTGCCACATGAAGATGAGTTTTGGGCTGATCCTCTCCAAGGAGAGATGATATTCTTTATTGAGAATGCAGTCACAAAAGAAAACTTATGCCATTCTGGATTTTTTTTTTATTGACAAAATGTTTTTAGTATAGCCTGAAGCCAGAGATCTTATGTACTTCACACATACTTCCCTTATCTCTATGTACTTTAATTACTATATATGCAATTAGTGGAGATTATATTGAAGTTTTAGTTCCTACCAAATATCCATTGGTGGAGTAGTTGATCAGAAATGGTCAAATCTGCATTAGATTTTGCTTGGCTTAGGGCTAGAAGTATCAGAACTTGATTAGTTTCCTTAGACGATATTCACGTGAAAAGCTCATTTTGATTATAGCAGTCTTTGGTTGTGCCTTACCACTCCGTGAGTTAAGGATTCTGATCCGTCAACATATGTTACGGGAAAGTCTACTCTTTCAAGAAGTAATGGTTGGAATATTGTAGGATGTCCATTTCACTCGTTTTCCGAAGCAGGGTTTTTATAGACTTGACTACTTGATTACGTATTTTATGGGTGAAGCTTCACCCGAACGTCAGTAATACGTATAATATAGTCGTATTGGTGGGTGTTGTTTGGCACTTCGGTGTGTGAAAATAATCTCACTACTAACCACTGACCATTCTTTTGCGCCATGTTAAGCTGAAGAAGTTCTGTTAAAGAGGCATTGTATTTATGATAGTTATTATACTCTTAATTGTCAAATGTTGGTTGTTTATGGAATAAGCTAATTTTCCGGGATGTTGGTTATATTTGTCTATTTAGAGAGCTCAAAAGCAATTTTAGTTCGTCACACGGCTTACTGTGAGTTTTATTACTTATTACTCAAAAGAAATGTTGGTTTTAAATTATTTATCCTCTCCAGGCAGCATTACCCTCTGCTGTTCAACAAGGGAATTTAAGTCAGGACCAAGTTGAAGAAGCAGTTTCCCAGGACAGTAATTTGGAAGCTGTGCCAAGAACCCCGCCTTCCAAAGTTGGTGTATTGAGTCGGTCATCTTTATCTACGCCAATAGGAACTAATGCACCTACTACTCCTCTAAGTATACCAGTGAACCCTTCCCTTGGTGGCTCATTGGCATCACCGGCTCTTTCAAGTCCAGTATCTGTTCGGGTTGCATTAGATAACTCTGCTGCAATTGCTTCCTCGGCTCCTATAAATATTTCTGGAACAATAAAGGAGGAAGACAATACAAACTTTCTGAGCCGTGGGTCTTCTCCAGCTATTGATGATATTGGAGTAGGAAAGAGTGTCGGTAAAGAGTCTCTAGTTGGAGGTTCATTCAGTCAATCTAAAATTGTTGGTTCCCTAAATGCTGGTGGTACAATCCCAGGCCCTGGAGCCCTCGGTGCAGGTCCTGCAAGCTCTGATAATGCAAAGAGAAATATTTCAGGAGCTGATGAACCTCTCATTTCACCTCTAAGTAATAGAATACTCTTGCCACAAGCTCCCATGTCTAGCGATGGAACTGGTTTAGCTGATTCTAATAATGATGGTGAGGCGGCAGTTGCAGGTGGAAGAATTTTCTCTCCTTCAGTGGTTCCTGGAGTACAATGGAGACCTCACAGTGCAAGTTCCTTTCAAAGCGAAACGGTATGCTATGCTACTTAACTGTAGTATATTCTTTCATTATATTATGTTCCTTTCTGGTGTTTTACTTTGTAATCTCTTCGAAACTCATTCTGGTCCTTCAGTGGAATAAGGTCCGTGACGTAGCCAAATATTTTGTATCTAGATAGGTTTGGCAGCATAGTAGCAATCTTAGTTGACTGCTGAGAGTCACCCTTGGGTTGAAAATACATTGACATGCTATGCATGGAGTAGCGACTGTCAAAAGCTCCAACATTTCCTCTTCAGGGAGAGTAGGGTTTTGGAGTTGGACATCTGCATTTGTCTTTTCTAGGGACTTCTGTTGAGACTGCAAAATTACCCTTGGTTTTAGACCATTTCTTTTATTTATACTTTGAAGCTCTGTTGTGTTCTATTTTCAGGGCCAGTTTCGTGGAAGAACTGAGATCACACCAGATCAAAGAGAGAAGTTCTTGCAGCGGCTCCAACAGGTGCAGCATCAAGGGCATACTAATGTCCTCGGTATGCCTCATTTAAGTGGAGGAAAGCAGTTCTACACTCAACAACAGAGCTCTCACTTGCAGCAGGTCCTTTTTCCCTCCGCATTTATTGTTTTCTGTTGCAAGATGCATAAGTATGATTGGAGCATTCCCATAATACCCTTCTATGCTAAGTGTTAGTATAAAAATAATTCCTCCTAAGATTTTCCTTGGTTCTGTGGAGTAACTATTTTTCCATGGTTAACAATGGGTCTACTTCATGAAGCTAGAGATACATAAATTCTCATCTAGTAGCACCAGATCTCTAGCTGCAGCTTTTAAGCGCATAGAACACGTGTTTACCAGTCTTACGTCGGTTCCATGTAAAGATAGTGTAATCAAGGTTATGGAGTAAATGAGTACAAGAGTTTTCAGAATTGAGTCAGTATCTCACATTGTATTACTATTGTAGAAGCTGATCCATAAAATATTGTCTTGCTTTTATGGCCCTCTCCCCGAGTATTCAGATCTTTCTGTGTGAGAAGTTGGAAAATCAGGGTTATGGAGTAAGTGGGTACAAGAGTCAGAATTGATTATCTGTATCTGACATGGTATGGCAGAAGCTGATCCATTAACGTTTCTCTTGGGTTTATCTACCCACCCAAACAATTCAGATCGTTCAGGAAGGTGACCAAGTAATATTGTTCTAAATCTAAGACCACATGGGACAGTGAAACCAAGACACCTTTTGCAATGCCAAGTTGTGTGACATCCTACGAGGCATGAGAGTGGCTTCACATTCTACGAACATCCTCTACTTTAGAGGTTTCCCCAGAAAATGTGTAGACCTCCCTAGCCAGCATATCTGACAAATTCTTTCTGAATGCGAGTATGTTGTTTTCAGTATCTAAAGAAAGACCTCTTATCTTTACTAAATCCTATGCGAGATTCATGTCGTAATCTCTTAAATATATTAGTTAAAGAAATTATGCTAGTAGCAATATGTCACTGCCAGTGAAAGAAAAATGCCTTCCCAACAAGAAACATATACTGAAATTAGTATACGTAATTATATAATTATGATGTATCTTCTGCGGACCATGCTTGGTTTTCAAACAAAATATCTCATGTTGTCCGAACTTTAAGATTCCTAAATATCACTTCCCTGCCATCCAGAACTCCAGGGTAAAGTATCCTACTAATTCAGAATACATTTTCTTCTACGTAATCTTCTCAGTTTCACATTTCACAAACTGCTCTTGTGTTTGAAGTTTAAGTCTTTTTTACTTAATTTGTCCTAACATTTGTGTTTCTCCAACCTTGCATCTCATCTGAATGCCTGTATAGTTCAACTCGCAAAGTACATCTATATCAAACCAAGTTGGATTGGGGCATGGAATTCAGGGATCAGGTATGAACAAAGTCATGTCTTCCCCTCTATATCAGCCAAATGTATTATCTGCCAAATAAAAGTACATGATATGCGTCTAGTTTTCTTATTGTATTTGGTGCACAGATGGTAACCATGTCAAAGCCGCGGAAGAGGAACAACAGCAAAATCCATCCGATGCCTCCAACATGGGGCCCGCCATGAATTCTGGGGTAAACAAGGCTCTCATGAACGATGATGAGCTCAAGACATCATTTTTTGGAGAAGCACATGTATGTTGGATGGCTTGTTTTGGTTTCTATGCGTGTTTCATTTGACAAAATATTGGTTTCTACAAATAACAAGAACTTCTTTACCATAGCAGCATATTAAATCCTCTTTATATTGCTGATTCCAAGGCTTTGCCCCCACAGTTAGGACCCAACCCACGCAGGACAACTAATCCTGAATTTTGATTTACCTGAAACGAGTTCTCCCTTACGAACAGACTGCTAAACTTTCAACTCACTAAGGATCTTGCGATTTCACCTCATAAAAATTGATGCCTTATCTTTATAGTGGGTAGCATCATATCTAATATCAAGCATCGATCGACTCTGAATTGTTGCTAGAGGTGATCGATCGTCTACTTGGGTTTCCCTTTTCTCTCTAATAAGTGTACTGTAATTCTTGTAAATTATGGTCCTTATATTTATGCTAGCTCTTGATTGCACCTCTGGGAACCATTCGAGTACAATATAGAAACATAGAAATAAGTAATGGGAATTTACATATTCAGGGTTCTGGGTAGGTTAGATTATATGTTGGCAAAGCTTGACATGTCCTAATAGCTTAACTGAACTACCATCAGTAACTACTATGTTTTGCTCAAGCTTTTAATTGAATTGTTCTATTGCATTGTAACTTCGAGGCGTAATCTTTATCAAGTTTAAGTACTTACACTGGTAACTGCAGGT
The DNA here is from genome assembly GCA_002897215.1 of Eschscholzia californica subsp. californica. Classification (NCBI taxonomy): domain Eukaryota; kingdom Viridiplantae; phylum Streptophyta; class Magnoliopsida; order Ranunculales; family Papaveraceae; genus Eschscholzia; species Eschscholzia californica. The sequence goes on from BEHA01000799.1 coordinate 1,174,707, forward strand.
TGGTGGGTCTGGTTCTTTTGCAGAAGCTCCCCATACACCAAGAGATAGTGACTTTTCTCCTGGACAACCTATCCAATCGAATCAATCTTCAGGAAGCCTGGGTGTTATTGGCCGAAGAAGTGTCACGGACCTTGGTGCAATTGGTGATAACCTAAGTGTCTCAACTCCAAACTCTGGAGGAATGCATGATCAGTTGCACAATTTGCAGATGCTTGAAGCTGCCTTTTACAGGCTTCCTCAGCCCAGTGACTCAGAACGTGCAAAGACCTACACTCCCGTATGAATCTCTCCTTAACCTTTAGCTAACCATTTATTTTATGTGCTCGACATGTTTATATAGCAATGTTCTTCCGATATTCTCAGAGACGCCCAGTGGCAACCCCGTCAAGCTATCCTCAGATTCAGTTACCCCTTGTTGATAATCCAGCTTTCTGGGAAAGGTTGGCCAGTGATTCTTCTGGTACTGATGCCTTATTCTTCGCGTTTTACTATCAACAGGTACCTGCTAACCATCATATACTTTTGCTATATGGTTTATTTCGTTGGCTCTAATAATAACTTCACCATGCAGAATACTTATCAGCAATATTTGGCTGCAAGAGAATTGAAAAAACAGTCATGGAGATTCCATAGGAAATATAACACATGGTTTCAACGGCACGAGGAGCCGAAAGTTACCAATGACGAATGTGAGCAGGGAACTTATGTGTACTTCGATTTCCATATCGCCAATGACGACATGCACCATGGATGGTATGCATAACTTTCTTACATGTTTCAAACTATGTGACAATAATATGCAAGTATGCAACCTTATGTCCTTACTGAGAAAAGAAAGCAGTACACGAACACATAGTGTTTTTCCTTAATAGTTCTTAGCTATTAAGAGGTATAATATAGAAGTTACAACTTACTGAACATAGCTTTGCTTGGTACAATGCGAATATTCCTAGATATTCACAGCCCAAATTATGCTCATTATAGGTTTAGGGTGCAAGTATTTCTAAATTATTTATATGTTTGTCCCTTTTACCAATTTCATGTGGTTAGTGGTTGACGATGGTCCGTGCCGTTTTGCTTGTCTGTTTAAACAGTTCGTGGCAGGCCGTGTTTTATTTGACATGAAGGTTGAAACGGCCCGCCACGGCCCATTGTGGAAACTTCCTGCCACCCTGTGTGATCACTGTTTTAGGTGTTGGAAACAAATATATCTTTTTATTACTTATAGATGTGATAAATTGACAATGCCGAAGTAACTCAAGTATGATGGAAGTTTAAATATATATTTGTAAAAGTTCACGATATACCAAGCACAAGAATTGTGGAAAATAGTTGCAAATAGTTTTGTACTGAAATTGTAGATTATTAACAAAAACTGGAATCGCGTCATTTAGAGTTCTTGACTTTGCGTGTTATACGACTATTATGCAGGTGCCAGAGAATCAAGACCGAGTTCACTTTTGAGTACAGTTATCTTGAAGATGAACTGGTTTAGAAATATGAACAGCAATATTTGTAGAATCTGAACCATCGGATAGTTTGTAACAACAGGTACTGCCTCATTAAATTCGCCTACTTCATAATTCTGAGTTGTATGGCTGCAATTTGGGTGAGGAACTGCTTCTCGCTGTTAATAAAGCGATTTAAGAGATAACAACTGCTTGTCAATATCTACCTTGTTTGACTTATTGTCGTATAGTTTTTGTGTTTTTAACATCAGAATGTTTGATATTTCTTGCATTTTCATTAATAAAGCAGAAGATTTTAAGGTATTTTTCTTCACATCTTCAGCAGGGTGGTTTTGATTGGTTTGATCAGACATAGTTCTGTCTACTTAAACAGTTGGTGGAGGTGCCAAGAATTTTGGCATATCCAGCCACATAGTAGACTGGGAAGACGAGGGAAGGAACTTCTTTCTTTCTTCTTTTTCCATTTTTTAACAGTAGAGATTTCAGAGATGTTATATTTCTTTCGAGACATTGGTAGTGGAGTCCAACCACTAGTTGTGAAATGAAAACTAGAGGGGAGGGGTTCAGAGGAATATGGGTTAAGAAGAGGGCTAACCACCGTTAATGGAGCCTTTCTGGACACTTTTAATCGAGTCTAACCCCTAGTTGAACCCGAAGCGGAGACCAAACTATTTAACGTCTATCTTGACATGGCTCAACGGTGGAGTATTTGTTAAGGTTATCGGAAAAGAGATGATCTGACTACCCTTGTACATAGAGTCAGAATTTGGTTGGAAAAAGAAACCTGTGTGCCAGGCACTTTCCCTTCTGCCGCAAGATGAACCCTTCTACCAATTTTGGTTTTTTTTTTGACAAAAATGAGGGTTGTACAAAGTAGGAGTGGATCTTTGTCTGTATTTTTCATAGGTTTCCCTAATATTTGTCTATTAATCCCTCGATTGGGGCCTACCACCAGCCCTCGGCTTGATGTAGCGATGTCTCACTAGAGCGTATACTCTTAGCATTCTCTCTCCATTTTCTCCAAGCTCTGATAAATTGCCACATTGGGTGCAAGGCTGGGGGAGGGAGCAAATGGATTGATGAATAGAATTTCTCCTCCATTTATGTATGTGAGTGATTTCATGTTTCAATAATAAATTATTAGTTCTAATTATAAATAAAAATGGGGGTTGGTATTTACAGAGAATGAAAAGCTCTTTACAAGCCCCAGTGTTCTACTTTTTCCTGTTTATCTCCAATTATGTTTTTGGTATTTACATATCAAAGAAGGGCTAAAATAAAAAAAATTCAAGGACTAAATTGAAAATAAAGTTCATTCTTTCGCTAGCATTTTTCAACAGGCGAAAGGCAGCGAGCTCCGCTTGAAAAGCGAAGCGAGCCTATCAGAGAAAAAAGTGCTAGTTGTGGCGCGCTAGTTGCTCGCGTTTCCGTTTTTCAGCTGGCTGCTAGTTGTAGCGCGCTAGCGTGCCTTAACAGCCGTAGCGTGCTAGCACGTGTACCCCCTCCCACTCGTTGCCCAGAGCCTTGACTTGAGCATTGTACAAGTGCTTAAGGCTCCTTCGTGTTCATCTTCAAACCCAATCGTTCAGGACAACCGCCCCTACAATCATTCGACACAAACACTTTTAATGGAGGAAATTGGCTTGAAGAAGCTTCATTAATAGAGGAGTTCAAAATTTCACGAAACTTCATTATTGGAAGAGTCTGAAATTCAAGAGTCCTTATTAATGGAAGAGGTTAACAATCATGAGCTATCATGAATCACCTGACTAATGAAAATAACACGAGTTATTTCCTTTTTGGCCCCCTACTTTGTGACCAGCTTCTTTCTTGGTCCCCTATTTTTCATAAACTCAAATTTGACTCCCTATTTTCAAGTAAATGCCATAACTACCCTTCCTAATTTCAAAATAAAAATACTAAAAAAAAGATATTTCCACCTTACCTCTCTCGCCATAACTATACCTTTGTCGGAGAAAAGAGAGGTGAGGTGGAGAGAGGTAGGTGGAAATATCTCTTTTCTTAATATTTTTATTTTGAAATAAGAAAAGTAGTTGTGACATTTAATTGAAACTAGGAGGTCAAATTTGAATTTATAAAAAAAGTGAGCCAAGAAGGAAGTTTGTCATAAAGTAGCGGGCCAAAAAGAAAATAACTCAAATAATATTCTAAAAGAAAACATAACAAAAAAATTAGTGATTCTATAGAGGAAACTCAAAACTCTAAGATAAAATCAATTTCTTCAACGACCAAAAATTTCGGCCAGTAACTGTTAAAACGATGAAGTTTTTCGGCCACAAATTTATCCAAAAGTTTCTTCCAATAATGTCATTTTTCACGTAAAATTTCGATGAAAGCCACTGTTTTTTTTTTACAGTACTTCTACATAATTAATTTTAAACTTTGGAAAAAGAATATGAAGCACGTACGACTCATATGTAAATAACCTACAAATTACATGACAAAAAATACAACGAATTGCTTGAAATTTAGCTACAAAGAAATTAATAAAAATCGGCCACAGAACAACAAAGACAAAGAGGAGAAATAAACGAGAAAAAAAAACGATTAATTTCGGCAACGATAAAACGATTAATTTTTGGCAACAAAAAAACGATTAATTTTCGGCAATATATGTCGAAAAATCTCATCTTCTACACTGCGGATCTATCGAAAAACACCGTCGTCTTCAAGTAATTTTTCATCGTCGTATCGTTTTAAACTTCATTTAATAGAGAAAAACTTATAAAAAGTAAAACAAAACAAATCTTATATGTATGAAACTTTCGTTCTACTTGTGTTAAATAATCCAAGATTTCTAGAAAGAGAAAGTCAAAACTCACGTTGTAATCCAACCAACAACAATACTCACACAAGAAATTTCAAACTTATTCAATACCATAAAGAGAATCATAAGAACCCAAAGATTTTGATTCTTGAAATCTGAAACAAAGATCATTGATTTTGATTTCAATCGTTTTAGTTGTTGGTTTTAGGTTTAGATTTTTATCAAATGTGTTATTTTCAAGGACTTTTCTTTAAATTTAAGTCTTTAATTTTAAATACAAAATAGTTTCTGGATTAGAAGTTAGAACTAAAAGATCTAACTGCTCTGTAAATTGCTCCTAACTGCTCTGTAAATACCATGAGCAACTTTTATTAGAGGTTTTCATGTCTTCGGGCTGATGTCTACCATTTAATTTTTTTTTATAAACTAGTCTTTTATTCAGATTGAAGTAAAAGAGTAACATAAAATAAATCTTGAGATTAAAATATATGATAGTATTGTCTGATAATTTTCACTGCTTTTGAGAAACCGCTAGGTGCATTTTTCGAAACGAAATCTTACAAATAAAAAAGTGATGAGGTACAACTTTATCGTTTTTGAGCTCTTGAATCTTATGAATTCATTAAAATAAGATTTTTTTTCTTGTTGAAATATTAAAATAAGATCTTAGCTCTTGAATCTTATGAATTTATTAAAGTAAGAAGGGATTTTCACTAATATTGAGATTAACTATTATTTTTGTATTAAATTAAACCTTTGTCATAAGACATCCTTTCAGTTCAAGATAACTTTTGTGATTTCCATTTTCATTAAAACTTGTGCAACAACTAGGGTTGTCATGAACAAATATTAATTAGAGCTAATGTAATATACTAGTCTAATAGAAGCAATCTGACAGGGTGGATCCTATGTATTAGCCTATCAGGGTATGCCAACTGCCAAGAAAGACATTGGCAATGTGATGGTTCAGTGTCATTTAGGCCATGTTTGGCGCGCGGTAATGGAATGTCATTCCCGAGAATCATATTCCCGTAATGCGATTCCCAGGAATCGGATTATTTTGGTTTAATGTTTGGTTCGACCAGGAATAGGAATTCCATTCCCGATGGATTCCTAACTTGTTGTTTGGTTTGTGTAGGAATAGGAATGTACTATTTTACGAAAGTCCGATTATATCCTTTTACTTAAACTACATAAATTATAAGTCAACTTTGTTATATATTTTAATCAGTATTGTTTATTCAAAGTTATAGATATGAAATAGTAACGTAATACACTAATTTAAGTTGTATTTAAAGATTTATTTAAAATAAATAAGGTCTCGACTAATTTTTTTTAAACGTTATGAAATCGATTTTTAATGAACAAGGAGCAAGAGAGAAGAAATAAAACTAGAGATATGAAGAGAGAGAGGGAGAGTTACGTTCGAGAGAGAGAGTGGGTGGGAGAGAGATAGAGTGTGTTGCTATGGTGGTGGTTGAAACCCTAGGTTTTTAATTTTTTAATAAAAATATTATGAGAATGACGATTTTAATATTAGTCATTCTAATATTTTATCAAGGATTGTTTTGTCCGGAAATGTTAAATCAAATCATTCCCGGGAATGGGAATCACAAACCCACCCCCCTCCCTAGGTTTGCTATTACCCCATTTAGGGGGAATCCTCCCATTCCTCCGGGAATAGGATTCCCCCTGCATTCTCGCGAGCCAAACATAGTCGGGAATGTGATTCCCAGGAATCACATTCCATTCCCACGCGATTCCCGCGTGCCAAACATGGCCTTAGATATAACGCTTAGGGTCCGTTTGGTAAATGTGAAAACACATGGATGTGCAAACCATTTCTTACTTGTAAATCATCCTTTTTTTATGAGAAATACAATTTTTATTGTTTGGTAGGGTGAGCAAATCTGATAGGAATTTCTAAAGGCACTCACATTTTTAACCTCTAAGGGGGTGTCTCTAGCGATAAAATCGGGCGCCTCTAGCAATAAAGTCGGGCGCCTCTAGCACAATCCAAAGTAAAACCTCTCCTCGTTCGTACATTTTTTTAGAGTTCATCGGAGAGATTGGTTTGGGAGAGGGAGGCGAGAGGATGTAGAGAGAGAAAATGAGATTTTAAGATGGAACAACCTGAAACTAAACCATTCTTCTTTTTTTTCAAAAATCCTCACCACTCTTAAGCTAGTTCCATCAACATCTATAAACCCTTTCAAGATCCATTGATACAATCTTACCAGTTATATCAACATGCGTCCTGAACAAAATGACCTCCCAGTCTAGTAGTAGGTTGTAGTGATCTTTCCTAATTGACGATTGAATCAGGTACAAACTCGATCTCTGAAGTTTTTCTTAGGGTTTCTAGTGCAAGTCCGACTGAATTCAAACTGTTTCTTGTCGATTTCGGTTACTTGTCACAAGTCCATTAACGACAATGTTATAACTAAGTTTAACAGTTAGACAGAAAAACAAAGTCAGGTGAATATGGAGAAGCAAGTTGAAGCTAAAAGCGATTACTTCTTGAACAATTCATGGATAGAATCAGAAATTGGGAGAGGGAGACCAGAAATTAAGAGAGAGGAAAGATATAAAAAAAACGAGAGAAAGAAACACGGGAGGAGAGATAACGTGTTTTGAGGTCGTGAGAAAACCGTTTGCCAATCTATTTCGTGGGAAAATTTGAAGCTCCTTTTACCAACATTTTTCTAATGAGAATTGCACTTTCTTACTCATTTGGCTTTATCAAACAACAAAATCGATTTTCTTAAATTGACTTTCTCACGTATCAAACGGACCCTTAAACTATAACAATGAGCTTTTACCCTTGCCTCATCCTGAGGTAATTTGGGCGGAATTTTGAGTCTTGAAGAAACAAAACCCTATGCTCCTCCCCCTTGGGTTCGAGCTCCATGTTAATAACAACAGAGAAAGTTTGGGTTGTCACAATTGAAATATGGGTATTAAATGAAATGGACGAATTCTATATATTTTAGCAAATATTTTTGGTAAATTCTTTTAGATATTGTCACTCGCTAGGAAGCAATTAAGATGATATGACGAAGAAATCTCTTTCAATTGGGTATTTCATCAAATGCCACTTTTACTTGTAAGCCCTACATTAAAAATTAAAACATTGAATATGATGTATTCGATCATTACTCATGTAGTATACAAGGATTGATGATATCAAAGTTGGATCGGATAAGTCATGGATTGAAAAGGTTCATGTTTAATTTCATGTCACCTTTTACCATACAAATTCACGCGACTTGTCAACAGTTGGTAGCCCAAGTGGTTCCAAGGTGTTGACATAAACTCCAGAAAGTCCTGGAGGTTTCAAGTTCAAATCTCAGAGAAGGTGGAATCTTTGGTTATTTGATTTGGGATTATTAGGGTATAAATAATGTAGTTGGGCTTTAGGTCATTGTCTTGTTGGGCTATAGGCAGGTCTTGTTTCAGTTTGAGTGGGCAGTTATTGAGCTTATCACATCTTTGATGTATCAATGCCAAATGTAACAACTAACGTTGATCGTAGTCGACTTCCAAAAAAAATAAAAATTCACGCGACTTTTGCTAAATTTACATGTCATTTTCGATTGGCAAGTGCCTTTTGATAAATTTACATGTCATTTTGCTAAATTTAGATGCATCTAGTTGCAACAAATTTATCCTAAAATTGTAACCCTAAGGAGGAAGTGGTAACTCTCAACAACAAAAAAAAAAACCAAAAAAAAAAAAAACAAAAAGGAGGAAGTGATATGACATAGATGGAGCACCACTCTTCACACATGGGTGGGGATCCGATAATGACAACTCTTCAAGGCACCATGCGTTTTTCCCAAGTAGAAAGCAACATATTTTTGTCTGTTTTCATCACCAATTCACCATCGCACACGACAATAGCCGTTTTTTGTCTACTTTCAACCTCCAAATTTGAATTTCAAAAAGTTGTTGTATTATCTATTACTTTTAGAAAAAAAAAATTAGCCTATTTGAGGAATAAAACGTGAGATCTTTAATCAAGCAAACTTGGACTTTTAGCACCAATTACCTCATTCTCCTTAACAAAAAAAAAAAAAAAAAACACCAATTACCTCATTCAGATCTATCATTTATTTGTTTCAACATACGCCAAGGTAAAAGAACACCTATTGTTCTAGGAAAAGTTCTAGGACATAAAGACTTAGTCAAGAAGAATTTGTAGAAATTGGGTCTGTTTTTTGTCAATTTGTGCAACCAAATGTTGTCCAAAACAAGACCAGTATGGACTATTGGATTCGTCTCGTCGAGCTCTTGAATTTAGACATAAAGTTTTGGCAAAATCCGATTTCATATGAACAAGTTATCATTGATTTATTTGGGGATTTTATAAGGATAACCACAACGCGTTGTTTTATTATTAGTACCGTATTGAATAAATAAGGAAAGTTCTACATCTTTATATAGACTTTCTCCACATACTAATAATAGATTCTTTGAGACGATGGGGCGCTTGGCGTGGTTTGTACCATGCAAACCATGCATCGTGCACGCACGTGACGTGGGCGTATATAGAGGCGCCCGCACCCACTTTACACTTGCGCATCGTCGCTAGGAATGATTGGAGCCATTCGTTTTAAGATCAGAGATTTGATCCGACAGTGGAGATATAATCAACAAATCTGATAGCTCTGTTCGGATCTAACAGTAGGCGTTCGTGGCGCTAGATCTAGATATGATGGTCGAAATTAGACCTGAAACCCAACAATCAATTGTGTTGTTGGAAACATCCATTAGTCTATAAGCACCCTTACGAAGTGTTTCCAATACCCCTATAAATACCATGAGAATTCAGCAAATAAATATATCAATTTTTAGCATTTTCTGAGCATTCATTTTCAACCATTGCAGTTTAAGGATCATTGTTCAGAAGTTCGTATTACTTACGAAGTTCGTCAGACTATCATAACTAAGAGGTACCATCTTTAACTTGATAAGTAGTCTGTTTTATCCTGGGAGAATACACCATCACTGTTGGTACTGATATACAAGGTGTAAATTGTCTTAAAGACAGAGGTATCCTCGACTCGGATATTTATTAGTTTTAGTTTTTCATTTTAATAATTACTATTTTCATCTTTTTCAATTAGTTTAGAGAAGATAACTATTTCTTTAATTTATCAGAAGAAAAGAAAAAAACCAAAGTGGTTGTACTTTGTTTTGTTTTAAAAGAAAAATTAAGATATCTTAAAAGAGAACCAGGGGCACAACAAAATTAACTTAGGGGATGGACATTCTTTTTTAGTCCAGTGCCCTCTAATCTTAATCTTCTTTACCCCTCTCTCTTAAGTTGCTCTCTCTCCCTTTCTCTCCCGTTCTCTTATCCCTCTCTCTCTCTCTCTCTCTCGTTCTCTTATGTACTATCTCCCTCTCTCTTTCGTTCTCTTACTCTCTCTCCCTCTCTCTCTCGTTCTCTTACTCCTTCTCTCACTGTTTCCCTCTATCTCCGTCCCTCTCTCGCACAAAATAGTTCCAACGAAAACCTCCTCGAGAGTTTCGTGACTGGTCGATCACGAAACGTTTTGTGGTTTACCAGTCACAACAAAATTTCGTGGTTAGTCTGCCAAGAAACACTTCGTGGTTGGTTGGCCACAAACTCTTTTTGTGGTTGACCAACCACGAATCCCTCGGGAGGGGGTTCCAGGGAAGGAGGCACTTCCCTTTGCCGGAGCTGTGTGAGGGAGGGACAAATCGCGAGATAGAGAGATATCAAGTGTGAGAGATAGAAAGCGACACAGAGAGAAAAACAATAAGAGATAGAGGAAGATGGAGCAGGAAAAAGAGAGAAAGATGGAGAAGGAGGGGAAAGAAAGGGAGAGACTGAAAGAGAAGGCAACAATGACTGAGAGAAGAGATGACAATGGTGGTCGAAATGGTGGCGGTGAGAAGTTGTGTTGGTGAAGGGGATAGTGAAAATGAAGATTACGGACAATGTTTGATCAAGTTAATGTTCGGGCTAAAAAAAATATATGTCCTCGAAAATATACAAAAAAATATGGATTCCTTACAGAACTTATTCCCCGAAAATTGGGAAGAAATACAGTAACCAGAAACTCAAAACACTTGAGATTGTTGTATAAGGGGGGGTAGTGGATTGAGACTTTCATAGATAAAATGTCCCGTAGACATTTCAGATGACTTATTATAGACAACATGTTTTGATATACATTTTCAAGACATTGAGTTTGTGGACAAAATGTCTTTATAGACATTTCAAGACATTTGATCCATAGACAAAATGTCCTGGGGACATTTCAAGATCTTGAGTCCATTGACAAAATGTGTAATGCATATTATATTTGTACTCATCAAAAATATATTTTTCGACTTTCATAGACATCTGTGAATATTTGTGGACATTGGTGGACATTTGGTAAACATTTATTATTTTAATATTATTATTATTGTTTAATCACATGAAATAATATATTTATACTAACATTTCAAAAATATATTTTTCAACTTTCGTAGACATCTGTGAATATTTGTGGACATTGGTGGACATTTGGTAGACATTTATTATTTTAATAATATTATTATTGTTTAATCACATGAAATAATATATTTATAATAACATTTCAAATTTATATTTTTCGACTTTCGTAGACATCTGTGAATATTTATGGACATTGTTGGACAACCATAGCGTAGGCAATTGACATCATTCACTCACCGGGCCAACCAAGAAAGGTTATGCGCTAACGCATATATTATATTAGTAAGGTCTCAGAGAGCCTTTGAGAGTAAGAGGCGCTCAGGAGTTCCTTGTTGGAGAAGGGACTAAGGAAGAAACTGTTACTCAGTACTTCCTGTACCGAACGGGTCTATTAGATTAGGTCCTTTTCATTACCGTTCCGAGGTTGTACTGCTTTCTAGAAGGATGCCGTCCCCCAGCCCCGGTTGAAGATCGTGCAAGTTAGGTTGTATTGGCGGAAGGAACGTAGGGGGGTGCCTTCTCAGCAACTCGTGTAATGTCGTCATATGTTATGTATGAGGTGATTGATCTCTATGGCTCTCTCCGAAGGTTCAACAAGCTATTAGCTATGCGAGGGTATTTTAGAGAGCTCTCTTTTTTATCTCTCGTAACACCACGAGTACCCCTGACATTTATTATTTTGATATTTTTATTGTGTAATCACATTAAATAATATATTTGTATGAACATTTCAAAAATATATTTTTCGACTTTCGTAGACATCTGTGCATATTTGTGGACATTGGTGGACATTTGGTAGACATTTATTATTTTAATAATATTATTATTGTTTAATCACATGAAATAATATAATATATTTATAATAACATTTCAAATATATATTTTTCGCCTTTCGTAGACATATGTGAGCATTTATGGACATTGATAGACATTGATGGACATTTGGTAGACATTTATTATTTTAATATTTTTATTGTTTAATCACATTAAATAATATATTTGTATGAACATTTCAAAAATATATTTTTCGACTTTCGTAGACATCTGTGAATATTTGTGGACATTGATGTACATTTGGTGGTCATTTATTATTTTAATATTATTATTGTTGTTTAATCACATGATGGACTCCAAATGTCTCTTGTTTTTGGAAAGACATATTGGACTCCAAATTTGTCGCAAATCCTTCACAAAATCCATCAAACTATGAAGTCTACCAAAGTCTGAGACATTTTGTCTATAATCGAATGCCTCAGACTTTCATAGACTCTCACATGTCGGGATTTGAATGCCTCAGACTTTCGAAGACTTTCAAATGTCTGGATTTGAATGTCTCAGACTTTCGTAGACTCTCAAATGTCCGAATTTGAATGCCTCGGACTTTCGCGGACACTCAAATGTCCACGAAAGTCCCAATCCACTACCCCTGAACAAAAGAAAATCTTCCATTTAAGTATTTCATTATTTTTCTTGAGTCACCCATCACATTACATCAGAAATTCGGAAGACAAGTGTTAATTTCTCACCTAAGGGTTTCCTCAGCATATTCAATGATAATCTTTTGAAAGAAATCCATATTGGTTTTATATGACTAGTGCAAAGAATATAACATTTGAAATTCAACTTTATAATTAAAAAACAATATCTTTCAAATCCATCGGGTCATTTAACGGCCATATTGCCATTATGTCGGTTACCGACCCACATATCCATCCATATTCACAAACAAAATCCAAAATAACTAAAATACCCATTTAAAATATTTACAGAAGTATCCTTACCTTTGAAAATGACGAAAATACCCTTTATAGAAAGGGTCTGACGCGGAATCTCGCACGAGCCACGTGGGCTGTTGGATTTAGCAAACGTGTACCACGTCAGCCATTGATCGTGTGCTCTCTCTTTCACCTCATTCAACTGATCCTTCCCCCTCTCTCTCTCTCTTTCTCTCTCTAGTCTCTATTTCAGTAGTATTTCTCACTCCTCTCTCTCTCTCTCTAAAAACCCAGTTGAGTGATTGAGAGATCAATCCAAGTAGAATCTAGAAGTCCATAACTCAGCCGTGTCAAAGCTTTCTCTCTCTCTCTCTCTCTCTATCAGAAAAGGACTCAACCGTTTCACTCGACGTACCCACTTTCCGTATCCGGTTTAAAAACTACTAGTTTTGTTGTTGGTGGTGGTGGTGGGTTTGTCTAATACGTTTCCTTTTATTCTTGGGTTCTATTTATTTCTTCTTTACTTTCTAAAACTTTTTTATCTGATTTATTTTCATACCCATTATAATCAAAATACGCGTTTTCACTCACTACTTCTGTTTAGAATTTTGGGGTTTCTCTCTGTTTCTTAGGTTTCCTCTAAAACCCATCTTTTCAATTCGTCTTTTCTTCTTCTTTAGTGGTGGGTTTGTTAGGAAAAGCTTAGATTTATCCCCAAAAGCTTATAACTTTTGTGTTATTTTTCTGCATTCTAGTGGCGGTGATCTTTAGAGAGTGATTTTTTGTTTCTCTCTCTAACTTTTCACAGTCACCTCCACTTTGGGTTTTTGCAGATCAGGTGAATCAAACTCCTAAAACCCATTTTCCACTTAACCCCCATTGATCATCTCTAAAAAAAAATTAATTTTTTTTTTCTGATTTGAAGTTCTTAAAAGGATGAATCTGATGATTCTATTATGGGTTTTGATTATTGGGATTTTTGGTTCTAATAATTATGTTGAAAGTCTTGGTGTAAATTGGGGAACAATGGCAACTCATAAATTACCACCAAAGATTGTAGTTCAGATGTTGAAAGATAATGGTATTAAAAAAGTGAAGCTTTTTGATGCTGATGATTCAACTATGAGTGCTTTAGCTGGTACTCAGATTGAAGTTATGGTTGCTATCCCTAATGATCAACTTACTTCCATGAATGATTATGATAGAGCTAAACAATGGGTTAGAAGAAATGTTACTCGTTATAACTTTAATGGAGGTGTAAACATCAAGTAAAGATTCTATCTTTTCTTTCTTCTTTTATATTTGTTCCTTTTTTTCAATCAAAGAAGTTATGTTTTGTTGGTATCAAAGTTAGATAGATTTGATCTTCATATTGCCATCAATCTAGGGTTCATAATATTTGTGATATCATGGGAATCTAATTCATTATTATATAGGTTTTGTTGTATTATTCACCATGGGTAGTTTTTCCTTGTGTGTTATAGATTTGTGATTCATGAACTCATGTTTGACTATTTGGCTGTACATCTAGAATTTTCTATCACTCAATCACATTGTATAATCTTTCTACAACTTGATGCTCAGACCACATTCTATCTGATTGATCACTTCTTCCTATTTCGTTTGTCCGAGATGTGGATCGCTTATGATGAAAAATAAACTCAAAATCTATTGATTTTTCGCTCATTAGGTGTTTTAACACTCTTAAGCTCTTGAATGAAAAACTTAAATGGTTGCCTAATCAAGAATGTCATTGTCTTTCTTTTAATGATCATTACCTTAATGACTCTTGAAGTTTTCTTATTGTTGATTCTTTTACTAGTTTGGAAGTTCGATGTATACGTTTCTGTTTTATGAGAATCAACATTATAACTCGATTTATTTTGGATTAATGACTCTTTTCTTCATGCTAAACCTTTTTTTATTTAATCTTATATCAGGTATGTGGCAGTGGGGAATGAACCTTTTCTTTCGTCTTACAATAATTCATTCTTGAACGTTACGTTTCCGGCTCTGCAAAACATTCAAAATGCCCTAAATGAAGCTGGTGTTGGAGATAACGTGAAGGCAACAGTACCCTTAAATGCCGATGTCTATAACTCGCCTCAAGATAACCCTGTTCCCTCTGCTGGCAGGTTTCGAGCTGATATTAATGAGCTCATGGCTGCAATAGTCCAATTTCTCAACAAGAACAATGCTCCATTCACCGTTAACATCTACCCGTTTCTAAGTCTTTATGCAAACGACGATTTTCCTTTGGATTACGCATTCTTTGATGGAGGAGGTAGCCCGATTCTTGATAATGGAGTTTCATACACTAATGTCTTCGATGCAAACTTCGATACGTTAGTATCTGCTCTAAAAAGTGTTGGATTTGGAGATATGCCCATCTTCGTCGGAGAAGTTGGATGGCCCACCGATGGAGACAAACACGGAACCTTACCTTATGCTGAGAGATTTTATAATGGGCTCTTAAGACGACTTGGGGCGAATCAAGGAACTCCGTTAAGACCAGGATTCATTGAAGTTTACTTGTTTGGTTTAATTGATGAAGATGCTAAGAGCATTGCACCGGGAAGTTTTGAACGTCATTGGGGGATTTTTAGTTATGACGGACAGCCCAAGTTCCCAATTGATCTCTCGGGCCAAGGACAGAATAAACTTCTTATCGGAGCACAAAACGTTCAGTACCAGCCCAAGCAGTGGTGTGCTTTTAACCCGAATGCTAAGAACATTAACTTAACTCAGCTCGGCGAAAACATCAATTTTGCGTGCACGTTTTCTGATTGCACGGCTCTTGGATATGGGTCATCATGTAATAACTTGGATGCTCAAGCAAATGCTTCTTATGCATTCAACATGTATTATCAAGTTCAGAACCAGGAAGATTTGAGCTGTAATTTTCAAGGTTTGGCTATGGTGACAGAACAAAACATCTCACAGGGAAGCTGCAATTTCATAATTCAGATTGCTGCGTCGGGTTTTCTTACCATACCTTCACTATTAACTTCTGCATTTTTAATGGTAATCGCCTTTTGTTTAGTAAATTAATTGGTTTATCTTTGTAGATATATTAGATTTTCTTCCTTTTTCGGCTTGCTTTTGTTAGATTATCTTTCGATTGTTGAGACTATTCAGCTTAATTAGTTTAATAGTGTTACAACTTAGATTCACGTAATAAATCATATTATGTTCT
>BEHA01000799.1:1196833-1215374 GCA_002897215.1 Eschscholzia californica subsp. californica
TGGGTAATATTCCAGAATATATCGGATTGCATAAACAATTTCCTTTTTTTGTCTAGCATTTTTGAAGTTTAACATAGAACCTTTTAATGGTTACTACTCAAAACTAATTTTATAATAAAAAAACTGACTTATTTGACTAGCATTTTTTAGTTTCTTATAGAAACACATAAGTTGTGGCTACCCAAACTTGTTTGTATGTTATTTTGGTTAATACACATTTGTAATTTAACTAGTATATATGTTTTTTGTTAGTCATTTCGCAGGTTCAGACAAATGGTAAGATTAAAGCTTCAGACCGACAAGAAAGTCAATTGTCGAACTTCGGTGACTGTAAAGGATAGTGTAACTCAAAAATCGAAGGTCAGATAATTATGGAGAATCAAGTGAAACCACATCGGGCAGTGTTTGAGCTTCTATGCTACTTCAACACCGATAAAAAGAAATTTATATTTGGAGTGGAGTTAGAATTTACTCATGTGGATGTCAAAAATGCTAGTAAAATGTAAAAAAATGCTAGTAAAATGTAAAAAATTCATTCAACAGATGCTAGTAGAATGTAAAAAATGCTAGTATTATCAATAAGATGCTACCAAAATAGTATTTGCTTTTTAATTATGCCCCTGTAACAAATTCATTCAAACATATGCTAATAGAATGTAAAAAATGCTATTAGAATCAATAAGATGCTAGCAAAATAGTATTTTCTTTTTAACCTACTGTAACAAATTCATTCAACATATGCTAATAGAATGTAAGAAACGTTATTATAATACAAAAAATGTAGCAAAAACAATTTCACTCTATATAACTTTTTTATGAGATAAAGATTGTAATGATAGAGAATTCAACATTCACTTTTTACCAAAAAGTGATAAAAAAATGTTACATTTAAATTTTTTGTTAGAATAAAATAAAATTTTTAAGAAGATTGTAGTAATAGAGATTCTGTTAATAGAGATTGATAGATTTTAACGATCTATTTAAGTTGGACATGCATCACAAACGAATTTGTAGATGTCTAATTTGATCAAGATAGAGATAAAAAACAAATCACAAATTCATACTTTCTTGAAGTTCAAAGAACATAGAGTTACGAGAAACTCGTTTTTGGGAGAGAGCATCTCGTTTTAGGTAAACATCCATTGATTTGGTAGGTTACATTAGACAAATACAAGTTTTGGAAATAATATATTTTCTTGAATTTAAAAAAATATAGAGTTAATTTTGGTACAGAGAAACTAGGTTTAGGTAATCTATTGATTTGTTAGGTTACTTTAGAAAAATATAAGTTTTGGAAATAAAGATTGACATTAAATATCCACCATAAATATTCTTTCATAAAATTTATTCTCTCTGTAACTCAATGTTCTTTATTTCCAAAACTTATACTTTCTTGAATTCAAAGAACATGGAGTTATATAAAGAGGAAAACTAATTTTGGGACAGAGAAACCAATTTTAGGTAAATATTTATTGATTTGCTAGGTTACTTTAGAAAAATATAAGTTTTGGAAATAAAGATTGACATTAAATATCCACCATAAATATTATTTCATAAAATTTATGGAAAGAACAATTGAACAATTGTATTAACTCAACTATTAGAAACTTTTGGTTTACCAATGGTTAAAAAATATTTATGAAAGGGAAAAAATATTTATAAAAAGATTGGTGTATGGGGTCCACCAAATAGTTTATTTTTAGACTTATTTTACTTTATTTTGGATTTATTTTGGTTTATTTTATTTATTTATTTATTAAAGGCCATTGCCTCCCAACAGGAATTCGGTTTTTTTTTTTCGCTAGGGTTCCCCGTTCTCACTCTCGCACTGTGCTAAGTGCAAAAACAGAGATCATAGAAGTTCTACGTTGTCAAATCTAGGGTTTTGTTTCTCTCTCTCTCTATTGATTTGATATTCAAAGTAGTCTGAACTTTGAAGGTCTGATCAAAGTATATCTTAATTGCAGAAATATTTGAATTTTTAAAGCAAAAATGGGTCTTCAAACGGCATCTTACGGAATGAACTCAATGCTTAAAGAAGGTCACAAACATTTCTCTGGTCTTGATGAAGCAGTTATCAAGAACATTGATGCTTGCAAACAGCTCTCTACTATCACTCGTACTTCTCTCGGTCCTAATGGTACATCTTCTCTCTCTCTCTCTTGATGATCACTCTGGTTCTCCCTTTTCATTACAATGTTACTCTTGTTGATCTTGGTTGTGATCTAGGGTTCAGGATATAGGATTGTGTTCATGATCAGTGATTTAGAATTGCTTAAGTTCTTCCAAACAAACTTGATATGAAATCTCACTCTTGAACAATTAGATTATATTTGTTTCTTTTTAGATAAAGATTTTCTTGATGAACTAGTCTATATTCAGGTATGAATAAAATGGTTATTAACCATTTGGACAAGCTTTTTGTCACAAATGATGCTGCTACAATTGTAAATGAGCTTGAAGTTCAGCATCCAGCGGCTAAAATTTTAGTGTTAGCTGGCAAAGCTCAACAAGAAGAAATTGGAGATGGAACTAATCTCACTATATCTTTTGCCGGAGAGCTTCTCCAGAAAGCGGAGGAGCTAATCAGGATGGGCCTGCATCCTAGTGAAATCATTAGTGGATACACGAAAGCAATCAACAGGGTAAGTTTATGTTTTACTAGTGATTATAATGAGGAAAAACTTGTTAATGGAGGGAGTTCTTAGCATGTATATATGAAGTGTTTTTCTTTGATCTTCAGACAATTGAAATTTTAGACGATTTGATAGAGGAAGGTTCAGAGATTATGGACGTTCGAAACAAGGATCAAGTTGTTTCTCGAATGAAAGCTGCTGTTGCTAGCAAGCAATTCGGGTTAGAAAACATATTGTGCCCCCATATTGCCGACGTAAGTTTCGACAATTCATCAATGTAGTTTTTATTTTATATTTTTATTACTGATTATAGTTCTTGTAGCAATTTAATAAGCAGAATCTAAGTGTGCTTGTTTTGTATTTTTAGGCGTGCATTCAAGTATGTCCCAAGAACCCAGTCAACTTCAACGTGGACAATGTCCGCGTTGCGAAGCTTCAAGGTGGAGGTTTGCACAATTGTACAGTTGTAAGAGGTATGGTCTTGAAGGGTGATGCAGTTGGGAGCATCAAAAGAATGGAAAACGCGAAGGTCTGTCACATTATTTTGGTGTCTTATTTGTTTGATTTTTTGTGTCCTGAAATGCTACAAGAGACAATTGTAGCTCTCGAATGAGCAATTTTTCTTGTTCATTTAATATTGTTCCGGTCATATTCTGAGGATGCAGACGAGCTGATTTTGGTACGTTAGATCAATCTGACGAGTGACAAGTCTACTATAAAAAGGATCCAGTCCCCAACTACTAAGCTTACTTTCACTTAGATTTATAAGGTAATCTGATGTAATGTGGACCACGAAATCACCCTTGATCTAATGAACCTATAACCTCTAGCAGATGACCTGTGGGATCACTAATATATGCTTACCAGTCTTATAGTAGAGTTAGAGACGCCTAAAGGCTGTATAGTGGCGTCTTAGTTGCCTTCATCTGTTACTGCAAGTCCATTTTGTTATGAATTCTTTCTCATTCTTCCAAATTGCAACAGTCAATGCACCCTTGCAATAGCAGTTCCAGAGAAATGTGTCAATAAGACAGCTGGGGTGAAGTCAAGCTTACCTGTATAGAGAGAATATCATTATTCTTCCAAGATAGACTATTGTTTAGGTGGTAGGCACTAACCAGTGAAAGCGACCATTCTAGTAAAGGTCAGGTAACCTGAGGTAACGGATAAGTGTGGCATAGTGAACATCTGATACAACCATATAACACTAATTTGGGCTTTCAAAGGCTTCCTTGCTAACAAAAATGTCTTAAATTACAGTTTCTAAGCATTTAACAGTGCCAGTTAACCCCAGTGTAGCCATAGTTGAATAGGGCAACTGGGCTGCAGTCCAAGCAGTAGTATTCGGATCATCTTCTACTTTTTGGGGTTTTGTTGTTATAGTGTAGGATATATCTATGTTTTGGCCTTCAATTTTAACTTTTCCTTTTCACCTTTTTAAGTCTGTGTTCCTTCACTTAAGTCTTGTACTCTTATTCATAGACGTCTTATTAGTTGTTTCCCTCTTACACATATAAATATAAGTTTTTCTTTAGTTAAATTTCCTAACAGTTTTTTGGTTCACTTGATGGTAAAATTGTTGAAACATTTGTTTTTGAACTCTTGTAGGTTGCTGTGTTTGTTGGAGGTGTTGACACCACTGCTACTGAAACAAAGGGAACTGTTCTCATTCATAGCGCTGAACAGGTTTGAGATTGCACCAGTAATATTTTTGTTTAGTTACTTTAGTACTTAAGTAATTACGTTACTGTTCTAGTAGACCATATTTCAACTTTTGTCATACTATCACAATCCTTTGTTCATACTGTTATACTTATACATTGTCTCTTAATGCCGCTTTCTGTATGTTGCTGTTCTGTTATTAATCTGTATTTTAATGATGGGAATTGAATCTCTTTGATGTCTTGCAGCTCGAGAACTACGCAAAAACTGAGGAGGCAAAAGTAGAGGAACTCATAAGATCAGTTGCAGATTCGGGCGCTAAGGTTATTGTAAGTGGAGCGGCTGTAGGGGAGATGGCGTTGCATTTCTGTGAACGCTACAAGTAAGAACTAATTTATGCATCTATTGAAATTCCTCTTTATTTGTGCAGGTTGGACTTAATAATTAGGGGTTAAATCCATTTCAGGATTATTTGGGGAAACCAAAGAAGTAGCGGTAGCCTATCTCTCGAGAAACCATGCCATGTGGCACCCCATGTTTGAGAACATGCATCTGTTATTCTAATTGTTATGCTAAGTTGCAGATCATTCATTATTTCATTCTGAATTATCCTCTATAACTGTGTCCAGTATTCCCTGTATATGTTCTAGGATGTCATTTCTATGACTTTCTGCATTAATGTTCCCAAAGACATGGCCGCGCTGCACTAATTGAACTATTATATATATATATATATATATATATATATATATATGTGATTATTACGTATTCTGCATCTTTTGTACTCCTGCTCCAGAAATGACCAATTATATGCCATTTGAATGTTCTCATCAATTACCATACATATAATAAACCATGAGTTTTCAGGGAATCACAAGTGGTGTATAGTTAGAAAATTTTGCAGCTAAATTATATTGATTATCGAATATTTAGTAATTCAAGCATGGGATATTTGTTTGAGCTTAATAAGGCAAAGTATTTCTCAGACTCCTGTTGCATGAGTTTCGAAGCAGTATATCTGACTATCTGTATATGTAGACTCAGTGAAGCAGCAAAATCTCAATTTCTTCTAGCATGATCTATTTTGTGTATCGGCTAAAAAGCGCCAGGCATACTAATTATAATTCCTCGTTTACAGGCTCATGGTTTTGAAGATAAATTCAAAGTTTGAGCTCAGGCGGTTTTGCCGTACTACTGGTTCTATTGCTCTTGTAAGTAAAGTCTTATATGAAATTTTATGTTAGAATAAGATTCATGATCTTTTTGGTCATAAGACTCATAACTGATATTTCACGGCTATGTAACAGTTGAAGCTTAGCCAACCAAACCCTGATGAACTTGGGTATGCAGATTCTGTTTCAGTAGAAGAGATCGGTGGTGCTCGGGTAAACTTTTGAAGTTGGCATTATTAGAAAGTTCCATTTGGAGACTGTCTGTCTTACAGGTTTCGTTAACGATTGCATACTTTACTATCTTGTGTCATAGGTCACTGTTGTGAAGAATGAAGAGGGTGGAAACTCTATAGCCACTGTTCTTTTACGAGCAAGTACTGACAGTATTTTAGATGACCTGGAGAGAGCAGTTGATGATGGTGTGAATACGTACAAGGTATTTATGCTAAACTAGGACATTCATTTTGTACAGTTCTTCTGATGGGCACTCAAGTTTCACTGTTACTTATTCCAATGTCTAGGAATTGTGTTTTGACACCAAGAATTCTTGATGTACCAGTATTTATTATATAAAATGTAGAATCATAAATCTTCAACAATTTCAGGACTTTATTATTGTTTCAGGCTATGTGCCGGGATAGCCGTATAGTTCCAGGAGCTGCAGCAACTGAAATTGAATTAGCAAGACAACTAAAAGAATTTTCTTTCAAAGAAACTGGGTAAGATTTCATTTTTCTTCTTATGTTCTTATAACTATTCCTTAAGCTTGTTTCTCCATAAACTATAATGGAAAGGGATTCCTGTGTATGCACAATTCTCGCCGTTCCTCGGTTTCATAGTGTTTCCATGTTGATTAGTAGATTTAGAAATTGATACGTGGAATCTGGACTTGTCTCATGGTAGTCTCTCCTTTAGCAATAATCGTCACCCATGATAATGTGGTCAATTTATGATGTCACTTTGTTGGAAATGCAGTCTATTTCAAATTCAGCACATAACTGATTCAATTTTATCATTATATTTCTAAAGAAAACATGGTTTGGGTGCTCCCATCATAGAACTTGTGTGGATTATTGGTTTTAAATGCAGATTGGATCAGTATGCTATTGCTAAATTTGCTGAAAGCTTTGAAATGATTCCTAAAACGCTTGCTGAAAATGCGGGGCTTAACGCGATGGAGATAATATCATCTCTATATGCTGAGCATGCGGCTGGAAACACTAAAGTGGGTATCAACCTAGAGGAACGCGAAGTTCATCAAAAAGAAAACCTAGAGGAAGGCGAATTTCTTCAAAAAGAAAACCTAGAGGAAGGCGAATTTCATCAAAAAGAAAACCTAGAGGAAGGCGAATTTCATCAAAAAGAAAACCTAGAGGAAGGCGAATTTCATCAAAAAAAAAACCTAGAGGAAGGCGCCTGCAAGGATGCAGCAGCCATGGATATTTGGGACCTTCACGTTACCAAGTGAGCTGATTTCAAACTTGTCCAATATTGTTCATGTTTGCTGATAAAGATTCTGATTAATTACACGACCATTTGTGGTGATCCCACCTATCTAGTTATTTGACCCCGAAACAGAAAAAGGCAAAGAAGAAAGAACGCTGGGTATCTGATTGCATAATTGAATCAAAATTTTCCTATTAAAAGGATGTAGAACAAACCAAATAGTTGCTCGTATTATCTCAATGATATCTGATGACAATGGATTTACTTACCCTGCATTTTTTCCTTCTGTTAGACTAAGATCTTTATGACCTTATTCCTTCCTTCGTCGAAAAGCTACCACAATTAAGCAGCCTAATCTTATCTAAGCAAAGACATCCAACTGAGTTGTTAACACTTGATATGGTGATGGTTTATCAATAACTAATATCTCTGTCGTGTTTCATGTCAGATTCTTTGCTCTCAGATATGCTGCAGATGCTGCGTGCACTGTACTCCGGGTGGACCAGGTAACGCAACCAGCTTTACATATATTTTGGTGAACCATTACTTTGATTTGTTAACTAAAACCAATTAATAGTTCTTTCCTTCACAATATTATTACTCAATGTTTATCTATTAAACAAACCGATATTCGGGTGGATGCAGATCATAATGGCAAAACAAGCAGGTGGACCCAGGAGAGATCAGCAACCCGCAGGAGGAATGGATGAGGACTAGTTTTTTTTTATATTGTTTTGAATATTCTTTGCTTCTCCCACTTTGCTCTTTGGGTAATCTTCATCCTCTCGTGACCCAGTTCTCAGAACTTAAATATCAACAGCGAAAATTAGGCGAACTTCTTGGCTAGGTAAGGTTTGGTGTCTGGGAAAGCTACTAGATGGCATTAATTTTGTACTTTTTGATGGCTAAATTTTGAGTTTGTGAGATCAATTTGTGTGTGAAAATCGGATGGTCCTTAATTTTCTTCTTGAAACTTATCTAAATTTTGTTTCCTTTGTGGTTTGTTTAGTTTTAAGGAGGTAGAATATTGTTTTTTATGCCAAGTATATGATAATGAATCTTTCAAAGAAAAAAAGTATATGATAATGAATCAGTGTTCTTTCACTCTTGCTACTTCTCTTCATTTTGTGTGGTTAAACAAATAAATCAAAATTTTTTTATATTTTGTATTTGACATCTTAATTGTTCAAACATGTGCCCTTTTCCATAGGATTGGGCAAATTAGAATAGAAGTTGGGTCAACCACAGGAGTTCTCCCACGTGCCATAATATTACCAATAAAAAAAATCAACAAAATGAAATTAAAACAAAAATCCAAAAAACCAAAACTTAAGAAAGAAAACAGAATTGGAAGAAAAGGATGAGCTTACCAGAGTGTCAGCACTAGTGTGTGGAAGGCAAAGGAGTTTAACTTCCCATGGCTTCTTCCTCTCTCTTCTCTTTCTCTCTCCCCAAACCCAAACTCAATTTAGTCAGAGCTTCATCTACAACCACTCAAACCACCCCTCAAACCACTACCACCACCACCCAAACCACCACTCCATCTTCACTTGACCAACAATTTGGCCGGAAAGGCATCAAATTTACACAATCCGGCGACACCCCAATTGTCCAACTTACTGTTAGAAATGGAAGTTCTCTTTCTCTTCGAATACCCGACGGTCTAGTTACCTCCTACAAACCAAAAGTTTTTTGGAAAGATGAAGGTTATGAAGAAGTTCTTCATACTGTACCTGGTCCTGTTGGTTCAAATTCTATCAAAGGTGGTATTGGTTTAGTCCTTAATGATGTTTCTGAATCAAACTCAATAGTCACACCTATATGTAATTCGTCTCAATGGGTAGTTAAAGACGTCGATTCTGACTCCATTGATGCTCTTCAGGTACTTCATTTATTAACCATAACCATCTTACTTAAAACAAGAAACAAAAAACTCAAATTTTCATGGATTACTCTGGTTTTTGCTTGTTTATATCACAGTCACTTGTGGGTATTTTCGATCTTGTTTCTAAATTATATGTTTTTTCGATCTTCTCTGCAGGTGGAGCTGAGTTGCAGTAATGGAACTCTTGACATAACTTACATTATTTCATTATATCCTTTGAGTATGGCAACAGCAGTTGTAGTTCAAAACAACGGCAAAAAGCCCGTAAATTTAACGAGTGCTATTTTAAGTCATTTGAAATTCAGAATGAGAAATAAATCTGCAATTCAAGGACTTAAAGGTTGTTCGTATTGTACTCATCCGCCATTATCTTCGACTTTCGAAATCTTGTCTCCTGCTGAAACCATGAAACCTGATTCTTCTTCGGGTTGGTTTTCTAGTCCTGAACCTGAACTTAAACAAGGTTTATGGGCAGTAGAAGATAATCTATTCACAATGTTGAAGAACAAGTTTAGTAGAGTTTATACTGCACCTCCCACTGAAAGACTAAAGAGAATATATAGAACTGCGCCTTCAAAATATGAAACGATCGATCAGGTAATACTTTCTTAGGATTCTCAACTTTTCGATTTGTTTTGATGGTTTTCGAGTGTTTTTTTCATCATTTTGGGTGTTTCTTAGATCAATTTGCTTTGTTTTTTCTTCGTTTTTCAGGGTCGAGAACTTCTATTTAGGATTATAAGGATGGGTTATGATGATATTTACTTGTCAAGTCCTGGTTCTTTCCACGAAAAATATGGGAAAGACTATTTTATTTGTACGGGTCCTGCGTCTATGTTAGTGCCCGTAGTTGTGAATCCGGGCGAAGCTTGGCGAGGGGCACAAGTTATTGAGCATGACAATTTGTAATTAACATATAAAATCATAGTTTATCTTTCTAAATTTTTGTAAAATGAATGAATTGGTTTATTATGATCAACCAAATTGAAATGTAAACATGAAGTCCTAATAACAATGTCATTCAAATTTGATCCAATTCTCTACTCTGGTATGTATGAAATCGTTTTCGAAGTTGTGGGTCGGTGAAATAACGAAGAAAAACTACTTGGTCGAACAAGAACTTCAAGCGCTTTTTAGTGTCTAATTTTCGATGTTGTAACTAAGTAAAAGAGAGTGAAGAAATGTGTGAATGAAGGAAAAGAAAGCTCTCACTCCATAGATAAGATTGAGTGGCCAAGCTACTCATAAGGCATTTAGAATGGGATAAAGAAGATTTAGTAAAGAAAATCATACAACCAAACAAAAAGAAAAAGTTATCCAAAAGCTAAAGAGTCTCTCTCTCTCTCTCTCTCTCTCTCTCTCTCTCTCTCTCTCTCTCTCTCTCTCTCTCTCTCTCTCTCTCTAACTGCAGAAAACCATACCCATGTCTATCAATTCCATACACTTCTCTTCTCACATTACTTCATTCATCTCAACTAACACAAGAAAGCAACTCAACTCTTTTCACCCTTCTCTTATCTTCTCTTCTAAAAGTAGACATAAGAAAGATTTTCCATTGCTAGTTTTGGCTTCAAGCTCAATACCAGTCATAAATGTTAACTACTTGGAGAGAGAATTCAGTGGTCATGGAGTTAGTTTTGGAGAAATTGGTGAAAGTTGTGTTGTCAGAATGAGACTGGATAATGGAAGCTTCACCACTCTATTGCTTCCCGGCGGTTTAATAACATCATATAAAGCTCATATGTGGCATGGCAGCACAGTTGAATTGCTACACACAAATGTGTCTGAGGGAGAAGATGGTAATGCTGTTATTCAAGGAGGAGTTTCCGTGGGTCTCAAATGTCGGAATGAAGAAGGCATCGAATGGGCTCCAAAAACTTGGGCTCTCCGTGACGTGAAAGGAAGTTCCGCAGAGTTTGTTCA
Source organism: Eschscholzia californica subsp. californica (assembly GCA_002897215.1). NCBI lineage: Eukaryota > Viridiplantae > Streptophyta > Magnoliopsida > Ranunculales > Papaveraceae > Eschscholzia > Eschscholzia californica. Next base: position 1,207,558 of record BEHA01000799.1, read on the forward strand.
GGTCTTTTTATAACCTTAACTTGAATCACAATGTTCGGTTTAAATCGTAACGGATTTGAACTAAGAAAGAAGATTGAACTTATTAATGCAGGTAGAGCTGATTAACAATGATTCGGAAGGTATGGCTGAAGTTAAATACATTCTGACTCTTTACCCAGATAACTTAACGTCGGAAGTTGTTATCACTAACTCGAAATCTTCGTCTCTTGAGTTGATGGGTTCATTTATGAGTCATCTAACCGTGAGTAGTCCAGATGCAACTTATGCTATTGGACTAGAAGGCTCAAATTACATGAACAAACAACCATTAGAGTCAAATTTCAGCATAATTCCTCCAAATTTCAACCAAGGTAAATCGACAGGGCAAAATCAATCATGGGCTCGTACGATGATTCCTGGATTTGTGTCTAGTTTGGGTGGAAAAGATGACATGGGTAACGATGAATCTAAAAGTGGAATTGCTAAATCAGATGAAGAAATTGAGATGGAAGAAGATGATAATTATGCACAATTGACAGAGAAAAGGAGCAGGATTTATACTTATGCACCAAGGAAGTTTACGATCATTGACAGGGTAAATCTTCCAATCAATAAGATCATATATTTTGCTAATCTCCGACCCAAATCAGATTGTTGTGGCAACATTATATATATTTAGTATTATACTTCATTTTGCCTAACTAAAGATTTTGTTTCCTGTTAATGTTATGAAACAGGGCAGAAGAAACTCAATTGCAGTGGGGAGACATGGATTCGAAGAATTGTACATTTTCAGCCCAGGATCAAATTATGATCTGTATGGAAAATACTCGTTTATATGTACAGGTCCATCAGCCATTCTTAAACCAATACGCGTAGGTCCTAAAGATGAATGGAGGGGTGGACAGTATCTATATAATCCAAACCTCTAAACCATGCTAAATTTATTGGTTGTTAATAAAGTAAAGTTTTTTAGCAGTTGTCAGTGTCGTTCTTTTCCATTCATATTTGGGAAGAATAGATTTTTATCCAGTTTTACCTTTAAACCGTCCATGAAAAACGGGATATAGAAATGAAAATAACCATCACATGAAGAAGAAAAAACTTTTCATTCATTAAGTATCAGAAATGAGTACAACTAGTCACTGGTTACTTACTCCTGTCATTAACAATTGGATAAACCAAAACTCAAGAAAAGAACAGGTCGGTACTTTATCATAATGGAGTTCTAACAACTGCAGATGTATGAAATCATAACAAAAATAAGTACACCGTAATTAGGTGGGAACAAGGGAGGTTTCATGATCGTCAGCTGACATTGTTGATAACAGAATGGCGCAGGAGATGAAGAAGAATACCGAAAAAAGCATTTTAAGAACCACTTTCGCCAGACTTTTTCGTTTTTTGGTTACAATTTGAGTTCCACTTCTGCTTTCAGGGCTTACTTCATGACATACTTTTGTACTAACATCAGCTGCTATATCACATGTTGATGAAACTGATTCAGAGCCATTTAGAGCTTCCTTGCCGGTCTCAGAATTTTCGTAATCGTCTGGTTCATCATCTGAATTGCTCGATGACGGTACATTCCTAAATGCTTCGGCAGAAGAATAGTCAGAGTTTGCATCGTCTAGATCCTGCAGTGAACGAATGAGTTCCCGAGGAGTCGTATATATCCTACTATCATCCACATTGAACTGATCATATCTCTGCTCAAATCGACAAGGAGAAAATGTGATTAAGCATCAAAATATTGTATCTGCCAGATTATAATCAAAACCAATAACAAAAGTGAGTGATAAAGTTCAAGAAGTTTTTCTGAAGAATATGTAACGGGAGATAAATTACCTGATGACTGGGAGAAGCACTTAGAACTAGTCCATTTCTAGGTGGAGTTCCTCCATCTTCATTAGTTTTGATATCCTCAAAACATTCAGAATAAATTCTCGAACCATTGCTACCAGAACAATTTGAGTAGAATCCATCATTCGATGATCTACCAATTTCAGTCCTCCAGAGCTTCCTGTTAATAGATTTGCGTCTGGAAACATAATTACGAGAAGATTGCCTAGTTGACATTGGAGATTCTGTGAAAGAATCATATTCAGAAAAGGAACTAACAGTTTGCGATTCTGGTGATGCAACAGACAATAGAGATCCATCTCGAGATTCTCTACCACCCCATGATTGTTTCTGTCTGTTATTGCCCCTACTTAGACCAAAATTTGAACCAGTAACTGAACCCGGATCACTGTCAAATTTCGATCCCTTTTCTGCTATCACCTTTGCAGTTTGCAGTGCTTCATAAGCAGCTCCGTTAACGAATTCCATCTGATCAGAATTGCATTTCTCCATCTCCTCCATTATATTCTCAAGCTCCGAAAATATACTCCTAGGATCAACACATTTCATCAAAAAATGCACCATCTGAATTGCCGATAACCGCTTCTGAGAATTGCACTCTACTTCCCCAGAATTCAAGATTCCCAAACCAGATCGAATCAGCGTTCTCGCAAAAGCTTCAATGATTAAGCTATTGTGCTTAGCCAAAGCCATAGCCAAACTCATGTGTGAATTACTTTGAGTTGGTTTCTCTTGCAATGCTACTGCGACTTTCAGACAAACTTCATTCACTAACTCATCGGGTGCAAACTTCCAATTATCAGAATCAACGAGGGCTTTAAGACATAAAGCAGCCCCAAATGCAAGACTCTCTTGAGGACCCAAAAGAGAATCAGAAAGAGGTTTACAAAGAGACTGAATTATGGTTTTCTTCTTGTCTTTCGGTGTTGATGGATTAATAGCATACCTCGCAATAGCAGGCACAACCTTAGAACAAGCCTGCTGAAGCGGAAAAGATCCTGCACTTGAAGTTAAGGTCTTGATAATGGTGGGCATTATAGTGTTAATCTGAGGCACAATGTTGGATCCATTAACCCTAGCTAGGACTTCGTATAGAGAAACTGAGCGTTCTCCAGCGGGTGAACCAGAATCTTCCGTTTCGGGAACTTGAGCAAGAAATAGAGCACTTGCCTCCGAATCTAGGTCTTTTATGTACGAGTTTAGTGCTTTCATTGCTGACATTCTACTAGCCGCATCTTTATCCAAATTTTCAAACTCACGTCTGAGTACATCTGGGCTGAGATTTTTACCCATTGATGAATCTAAAACAACAATCAGTGCGAAATATTATCAATTTAACACTACAACTCCCCAAATCAAGGTAAAATGGATTAGAAATAAGTGCTTATATAAAAAGCAAATATGGGTTCTAAAGAAAATCCAAGAACAAGTCTATAATAAGCAAGAAACGATACAGACATTAGTTCTTCGAAACCCGAAGAAGAAGAAAAATTATCAGATTTAATGGATCATTCAAAACAAAATGTGTCTTTTAAGTTTTTCCTCATCTGGATTTGCTTAATCTTGATAATAGAGTATAAGATATGGGTTTTTGTTATTAACTCATCAAAGTGAACTAATTAAGCTTCTAAATTTCATTACACAAAGAAAAAAAAGGGTTTTTTTTCCCTCTTCATCATGAATCAATAATTGACATAGATAGACACTGAAAACAAATATCAAAATATAGGGTTTAGTTGATTCTAGTGCTTCAATTGACAAAAAGAAAACAAGAAAAAAGAATTACTTTATAACATACCGGATTGAGAGAATCAAATCTATGGGTATATCTTCAGATTTCTCTTCTAGTACTGTAATTAAAATATTTTCTTCAGAATGAAGACTCTGATTGAAATCAAATGAAAACCCACAAAGAGAAATGGGTAAGTTAGGGTTTTGAATAGATCAATCAATTGCTCGATAATGAAAAAAGGGTTTGTGTTTAAGATTGAATCTGAAAAGAAAACCCCTCCATTTTTGTTTCTCTTTTAAAGGCAGAGTGAAGTGAAGTGATGAAGGGTTATCTTGAAATTTTAACCCTTCGTTTGAATTTCCCCCGCCATCCCACCCCTTCACTTGTTGACTTCTCACTCATATTATCTTTGGACAAAACTACCCTCTTAATATATGTCATGATGAGACATGATAATGGAAGATTTATGTAATAATCTTTCATTATCATGATGTTAGATTATCCTACCAAACTACTACAATTATATTACATACAATTATATTATATAGATATGATAAACACAATCTGCACCTGCACCTAGTCACTACATAGAAAAGTATTACAAAGTTTTAATTTGTTTTTGGTATTAATTTTGGGTCGTTTTTGTGCAATTAAACGCAAGGCGAACGAGGAATATTCCAAGTATCTGATCTATTCGTGAGAATCTCAAACTACTAGCATAATGAAAAAAATTACGTGACTGAGGCTTGAAGCAAAAAAGTTGAGATCAAGACTTCCACCATCCATGTAGTCTTGCATTTTCTCTATTTAGGATGCATGACTAAAGTGGGTAAATTGAGTACAATCTAACCTCGCCCCAATGAATCTAATACGCTTTGTGCGTTAAATTTGTATTATGTTTATCCAAAAACAAACATGGACAACGGAATCTTTGAAGAAATGACCATAGGATTCTCCAAATAAACATATTTATTGTCAAAAGCAAGTTATATACACGTGCATTACATATCTTTCTTATATCCGATAGCTTTGGAACTAGATTGTGTTGTGTTCTTTAGATTAATACTACCTACTTACACATTTATATGTTAACCATTGGATACAGGGTTATGTGATATTCCAGACCAGATGAAGACAGGGCCGGTCCTGACATTTTGGTGGTCCGAAGCGGAACTCATAAATGTGGCCCCTAAATTTTAGATGTCATACCTTCTCAAATAATTTTTGACAAGGGAAATTTGGTCAACACTCCTTATAATTTATTTTTTTCGTGAAAAGTGAGCCTTAAATTTTTCTAGTCTTCTGCTCCTTAGAGATTTTTCGAATATTTTAAGTGCTTGCATGAGGTTTGCAAGAGGTATGCAACTGTTTGGAAGAAGTTTGCAAAATGGTTGGGACGGCTTGAGAAAATGGCTTTTCATTTGAGGATCGCTAAATTTTCTTTGCGCTTTTTTGCAAAACGACTTCCCTCTTGTTTTCGTCTTTTTCACCATCACCAACATGATAACAGAGCATCAACTAAATATAGTATTTTTCTCTGTTCCTCTTCTAGTTTTTTTTTTGGCGAGGGAGATGTGTATGTGTGTGTGTGCCGAACATAAAGATGAACAAGAGAAAAGAAAGAGGGCTTTCAACAAAAAAGAAAGAAAGAGGGAGGATTATGAGCCTGCCAGATGTTGGTGGGGGTCAATTGTTATTCGCGATGACCTTGTAGCAACTTTCTATATTTGTAACAGTAACCTTCTCAATTTGAGTTGTTAATCAGATTACATAAGAAAATAGCGTTGTGTATTGTTATATTATGACTTCTATTAAATTTGCAAAATAAAAATATATATTTATAATAATATTGATATTGATAATGATATGTTGATAAAGATGACAGTGATAACATTAAATCAAGTTGTTTTGGGCCCTTAAATAACATTAGTGTGGCCCTCCCTCATTCTACAAAGTTTTGTGAAATTATAAAAGCACCCCATAAGTAATTCTTCCTTAATGTGGCCCCTGAATTTGGGGGCCCAAAGCGACGGTTTGTCTGCTTTGGGACCAGGGCCGGCCCTGGATGAAGAAGAATTAAATGGTCATAAACTCAACAATTACCTCCCATCTTTCTCTCTTTAAGGTGTAGAGGAGATGGGCGGGGCAACCTCTTATTGTAAGAATAGAGGTAAAATGTAGAAGAGAGGAAAAGGAGAGAAAGAGTTCTCGATCAGATCTCTATTCCTCTGTGTTCAACCTAATTGTCGCAACTAGATTCAACAAACGTTTCCAAAAAAAAAAACTAGATTCAACAAACTTCTATCTCTTTTGCTTTCTCATGCTAATAGCTGGCTATTTTTCTCTCTATTCTTACCGCTGAAGAGAATGAGAAGAGACGAAAATAGAGAGGGGAGTGGAGAAAGGAAAGAGCAAGGAGCGTTATATTGTTATGGTGGATGTATCCAGTGTTTAGCTTCAACCAGAATAACCAGATTCAATGAAACACTTTCTTTCTTCTCATTGGTTTCGCCCCACTCTGTTCTCTCACAACTCCATTATTTCTTCACTTTTTAAAATAACATCCTTACCAACTATTTTTAAGTGGCACCGCTGAACGAACAAGCGTTTAGATAGTAAGACTAGTCAACAGTTAGTAGCCCAAGTGGTTCCAAGGTGTTGACATAAACTCCAGAAATCCCAGGAGGTCCCAGGTTCGAATCCCAGAGAAGGTGGAATCTTTGGTTATTTGAATTGGGGTTATTAGGGTGTAAGTAATGTTGTTGGACTTTAGGCCATGTCTTGTTGGGCTATAGGCCCGGTTCTGTTAGTGTTTAAGTGGGCGGTTATCGAGCTTATAACATCTATGATTTATCAAGTGCCAAACGTAGATCGTAGTCGACTTCCAAAAAAAAAAAAAAAAAGATAGTAAGACTAGAACTAATCCTATATTATTTCTCAAGTTTCTCTCCAGTTCACTCGTTACTGACTAATGACTATTGTTGAGATCACTGACAATCATAAACAACCAAAAAGGTATAATAAGAAGTAAAAAAAGTAACAAATTTCTGACCTAACAGTTACTTTGGATGGCAAACTTGATTTTCACAATATAGGGGCAAACGGACGAGTTGATCAAAATTTAGGGGCTAAATGGTATTTAGCCCTATAAAAACGAAGCTGAATGAAGATATTCTTATCTTCTTTTTTATATAATAAAGAGAAGAGTATTGTTTTAAAGAAAAAGATAGTACATAATTTTGACTAATAACTTCACTGGAATTTTCTTATGAGAGGTAGAAGTAAACTTGTTCTTTATAAGTAAGAAGATAAAGTACATCTTTTACAAGAGAAAAGGGGTATATATAGAAAAACTAAAACACCCAAGAACTAACACGTATGAGATGAGTAATGGTTATCTTCATAGTATCTGGGCACCTCATGCTCTAATACTTAACCATGAAGCTAGAAATGGTTAGCAAATCTATCTTGTTGATGTGATGAGGACACCTCATCTATTAATTAGATAACCCAATAGTGGACAGCCACCAAGTATACCAAGTATACATAATATTCTTCACCATTTTCCATTTTTCCCTCCGTTCTCTTCTCTCTGTCTTATCATAAAACCATTTCAAAGCACACTTTTTTAGAGAGAGAAAGTGAAAATGGAGGGAAACTCCGTTCTCAGCTTCTCGTCTGCTAAAACCCATTTCAAATACCCTACTCACCAATCATCTTCTTCTCTTCTTAGACATACCCAAGTTGTCAATTTCCACACTGAACAGTCAAGAACCTCAGCTTCTTCATCAAGAAACCAGTTAGGTTTGTACTCATCAACTCGAAGTACCCTTCATCTTTCTCCAGTTCTTGCTGTTGCCCAACCCTTGGAAACAACACCCACTGATAATTCTTCTTCTCCAAAAGAAATGTTGCCAAAAATTGATAAGAGTGGAAGGTTTTGTAGCCCTAGAGCTGCCAGGGAACTTGTTATGTAAGTAAAAAAACAAACATGGGTGTCAAACCTTTTTCTCTCTCTTTTGATTTTTTGAGTGGGTTTGTAATTTGATTTGCTTAACTTGTATGGGTTTTTGAAATTTGAGTTGATTTATTGATAGAATGATAGTCTATGCCTCCTGTTTAGAAGGGTCAGACCCAATTCAACTATTTGAGAAGCGATTGAATGTCAGAAGAGGTAATTGTTAAAGCTTTCTCATTTATTTTTAAGTAGATTCTTGTTTGTTAAGAGGGAAGAAGACAATAT
>BEHA01000799.1:1233275-1249924 GCA_002897215.1 Eschscholzia californica subsp. californica
GCAAATACCCAGAGTATGATTCAAGAAAACACATTATATTTTCTTCCCATGAGATGTAGTTAATTTCGTCTGGATCTGCAGTTTTATTGTGCAAACAAAACAATAAACTACGGCCTACGAAACCACAGACATAAAGTAGCTAAACACTTGAGGCAAATAAACCTTCCTAGATTAATTTGACATTCTTCTTTCCATACATAATCTTCTTTCCCATGAGTCCGTTAAAAGAGTAGGGAAGTTATGTCTGTGTTTATGTTAAAACAAAATGCTTAAAGTGGCACTCACCTCGTTTCCTTTCTTACCATCTATTCTACATGGGTAACGAGACAGGAGGAGTGATAACGATATTACCTTAAACAAAAATAAAAGGACAATATTACCTTTTGTCTTATTGAAACGCCGTAGAAAAAAAGAGCAAGGCAGACATTACTTTTATCATGGTTAATGTTTGGAGATCATCATAATTCTCTCGTCTACCGGTCACTTCCCCTTCATGGCTCTAATGGGTTAATGGCACAGAATCGGGGGTCTTTAGAAAATAAAATAAAAAAATTGGGGGGCTAAAAGATATAATATCTTTCTCTTCAAATCCCCCTCACCTCCTAGCAATATTTTGTCCAAACCTATTGCCATGAAATTTTAGTTGGTTTTTCTCAACCATGGAGTTGGACTAAACCAGTCCATTTCCTTCCCTCTTCCTCCTCTCACTACCACCCAGGCATTAAATGCCACTTCATTCTGAACATTCATGGCTTCCCTTCTTGGACGCTCATTCTTCAACTCTATCATTTCTCACTTCCCTCGAAAATTTTCAGAAGAAACTACTTCCAATTCTATCAGAAAACTCCACAAGGTACTTCCTTTCTCTGGGTTCTCCATTTTCTTATCATCTTCTTCACTTTTATGATTAATTTGCCTCTCTTCTCATCCCATTTTTTAAAAATTGCAGCTTTTTATCAACAATGGTGGTGGTTGCTTGAATTCTATTGGTTTTAGTAATTATTCTATTTCCTGTGCTTTTGATGATTCATCTGATTGTGAAATTGATTCAAATAGAGTAGTAGAAGTGAAAACGAGAAATGGGTTTGATTTTCTTCAAGTAATGGAAGAACGTGGAGTTCAAGCTGATTGTAATACTTATTTATGGCTTTTAGAGGGATGTTTGAATTCTGGGTCATTAAGTGATGCTAAAAGGATTCATGGGCGTATTCTGAAATCTGGGTTTCATGGGGAATCCGTTTTATGTGGTAAGCTTATTGATTTTTATTTTAGTTTTGGTGATTTAAGTGACTTAATCAAGGTGTTTGATGATATGTCTGAAAGAAGTTTATCTTCTTGGAATAGTGTGATTTCCATGTTGCTTACTAGGAAATTGTATTCCAGGGTATTAGATTTATTTTCAAGAATGATATCGGAAAATGTAAGTCCTGATAATGGTACTTTCGCTAGTATTCTTAAAGCGTGTAGTGGTGGTAATTTTGATTTCCAATATGTGAAACAGATACACTCTAAGTTAGTTCGTTACGGTTTTGCTAATGATTCAATGGTTTGTAACCCTTTGATCGACTTGTATTCCAAAAACGGGTTTGTTAAGTCAGCTAGATCAGTCTTCGAAGAATTAGGGTCACGGGATAGTGTTTCTTGGGTTGCTATGATCTCGGGGTTCTCTCAAAATGGCCATGAAGAAGAAGCTATCAATCTTTTTCGTCAAATGCTGAAATTGAGGATCACTCCAACTCCTTATGTGTTCTCAAGTGTATTAAGTGCTTCTACTAAGATAGGACTCTATGAGTTTGGCGAGCAACTTCAAGCCCAAGTGTATAAGTGGGGATTTTCGTCCGAAACTTTTGTTTGCAATGCATTGCTCACTCTATACTCTCGCTGCGGAAATTTTGTCTCTGCTGAAAGAATTTTCACTGGTATGGACTGTCGTGATGGTGTCACATTTAATTCGCTTATATCGGGGCTTTCTCAACGTGGGTTTAGCGATAAAGCTCTTCAATTATTTGAGAAGATGCAGCTTTCTGGTTTGAAACCAGACTGTGTAACCATTGCTAGTCTCTTGAGTGCGTGTGCCGCTGTTGGGGAACTATACAAGGGAAAACAACTCCATTCTTACACAATCAAGGCGGGAATGTTATCTGATATCATTATTGAAGGTTCTCTTCTTGATCTTTATGTTAGATGTTCAGATTTACAAGCTGCCCGTGAATTTTTTGATTCTACTACAACAGAAAATGTTGTTCTTTGGAATGTGATGCTTGTGGCTTATGGGCAACTAGGTAAGTTGTCGGAGTCTTTTGAGATATTTTCCCAGATGCAACTAGCAGGTATGAAACCTAACCAGTATACTTATCCGAGTATTTTAAGAACATGTACTTCATTTGGAGCTCTGGATCTTGGAGAACAGATCCATACCCATGTATTAAAAACTGGTTTCGATCATAATGTTTATGTATGTAGTGTGCTTATTGATATGTACGCTAAACATGGAGAACTTGAAATTGCCCGTGAAATTCTCGAAAGAGTCATCGAGAAAGACGTAGTTTCTTGGACTGCTATGATAGCAGGATATGCTCAGCATGAACTATGTATTGAAGCTCTAAGACTCTTTGAAGAGATGCAAATCCAAGGGATTCGTCCTGACAATATAGGATTCTCTAGTGCACTTAGTGCTTGTGCTGGAATTCAAGCACTAAATCAAGGAAAACAAATTCATGCCCAATCTTACGTTTCTGGTTATATAAAGGATCTTTCAGTAGGGAATTCCCTCATCAATCTTTATGCTAGATGTGGTAGAATACAAGATGCTTATTCAGCATTTCAGATAATCAATTCTAAAGATGAGATTTCATGGAACGGACTAATATCAGGGTTTGCACAAAGTGGTCATCATGAGGAAGCCTTACAAGTTTTCACACTCATGAATCAGTCAGGAGTGAGAGCTAACTTGTTCACATTTTGTTCGGCTGTAAGTGCTTCGGCAAATATAGCGGATATAAAGCAAGGAAAACAAATCCATGCTAGGATCCTAAAAACTGGATATGATTCAGAAATCGAGGCTGGCAACGTTTTGATCACATTATACGCCAAGTGTGGAAGTATAGATGATGCCAAAAGAGAATTTTGTGAGATGCATGAAACGAATGAGGTATCATGGAATGCAATGATCACAGGTTATTCTCAACATGGGTTGGGTATTGAAGCTTTAGACCTTTTCGAGGAAATGAAACAAAAGAAGGTGAAACCAAATCATGTTACTTTTGTTGCTGTTCTTTCGGCTTGTAGTCATGTGGGTTTGGTACATAGAGGGCTCAACTATTTGAAATCCATGAAAGAAGAACACGGATTAGTTCCAAAACCAGAACACTTTGCTTGTGTTGTAGACATTCTTGGACGAGCAGGTATGCTAGAACGTGCAAAAAAATTCATAGAGGGAATGCCAATTAAACCCGACGGAATGATTTGGAGGACTCTTCTTAGTGCTTGTACAGTTCATAAGAATTTAGAAATTGGAGAATTTGCAGCTAAACATCTACTCGAATTGGAACCAGATGACTCTGCAACTTATGTTCTCCTATCAAATATTTATGCAGTCAACAAGAAATGGAATTGCCGGGATAAGATGAGACAAATGATGAAAGATAGAGGTGTGAAAAAGGAGCCTGGACAAAGTTGGATCGAGGTAAAGAATGCAGTCCATGCATTCTTTGTTGGCGATCGGTTACACCCGTTATCAGATAATATCTATGACTGTCTCGAAGATTTGAACAAAAGGATTTCTAGAATTGGGTATGTTCAAGATCGACAGACACTTTTGCACGATATTGAGCAAGAGCAAAAAGATCCTACTGTATATATTCACAGTGAGAAGCTCGCTGTTGCTTTCGGTCTGATTAGCTTATCTCCAGTAATACCTGTTCGTGTAATTAAGAACCTTCGTGTTTGTAATGATTGTCATAATTGGATGAAGTTTGTGTCGAAGGTTTCTGACCGAACTCTCATTGTGCGAGATGTTTACCGATTTCATCATTTCAAAGATGGAGTTTGTTCTTGTAACGATTATTGGTAGCAGATCATATTCTAGCTTTTAATCTCATTTACTGGTCTGAAGGAAGAATCGGCTGATCACCTATTCCTACATTGTAGGGTGGCAGCAGCCATCTGGAACTATTTTGCCAATCTTATGGCAACCCATTGGTGTCATCCTAAAACCATACATAATATGATAACTCAGTGGGATGGTTTGTCCAAGAGGAAGCATAGAAAGGAAGTGTGGCAGCTGGTCCCAGCTGCGATTGTTTGGAGTATTTGGCATGACAGGAATAGCAAGATCTTTAAGGAAAAGAACCTAAACTCAGTGATAGACATTGAAGATATCAAGGGTGTCATTTACTCCTGGATTAGGAAAATAGAGAAATTTAAAACTGTTTCACATTTGGATGTAGTAGTTAATTGGGAGGCCTGGATATCGTGAAATATCACTTCTAGCCTCCATAGCATATGTACATAGCTATTTTATTTCAATAATATATTCATTCTAAGTTTCAAAAAAAAGGATCATCAACTTTCTCAAGCAGGTAAATGTAGTTCCTGATTTTATTGATTATATCTGATTGTCATAATACCCTACTCACCAATCATCTTCTTCTCTTCTTAGACAAACCCAAGTTGTCAATTTCCACACAGAACAGTCAAGAAACTCAGCTTCTTCATCAAGAAACCAGTTAGGTTTTTACTCATCAACTCGAAGTACCCTTCATCTTTCTCCAGTTCTTGCTGTTGCCCAACCCTTGGAAACAACACCCACTGATAATTCTTCTTCTCCAAAAGAAATGTTGCCAAAAATTGATAAGAGTGGAAGGTTTTGTAGCCCTAGAGCTGCCAGGGAACTTGTTATGTAAGTAAAAAAAACAAACATGGGTGTCAAACCTTTTTCTCTCTTTAGATTTTTTGAGTGGGTTTGTAATTTGATTTGCTTAACTTGTATGGGTTTTTGAAATTTGATTTGATTTATTGATAGAATGATATTCTATGCCTCCTGTTTAGAAGGGTCAGACCCAATTCAACTATTTGAGAAGCGATTGAATGTCAGAAGCGGTAATTGTTAAAGTTTTCTCATTTATTTATGTAGATTCTTGTTTGTTAGGAGGGAAGAAGACAATATTTACTTATGGGTATTTCACTAAATTCGAAAAAGAATCGTAACTAGTTCATTTTTATCTCTTATTATGGTTCAATTGGGTTATTAGGAGCAAGATAGTTTTTTTAACAGAAAAATTGGGTCGAAAACCCAATTTTCAGTGTCTTGGTTAAAAGGACACCTCAATATTCTTTTCTAGGCATGAGCTCCCTATGCAAACCTGTGAAAACTGTTCAAACTCGTGCAAACTTTCATCGAACTTGTTTAAACCTTATTGCTCGTACACTCCTGCAAACCTTACATAGGGAGTTGAAGGAGGAAAAGTAGGTGGACCTCTTTCCGACAAGGAAATTGGTCTAGGGAGTTTGAGTCTTAGAGACTAGTACGAAATTGGAAATTTGAAATGCTAGAACTAATGCTTTTTGTGGTATTCTAAGAATTTGATGTTTCGCGAATAATAGACCTTGTTTTATTGCCTTCAGAATCTGATTACGAGTTTGACAAGTCATTGTTGTTACAATACAATCATATGAGCTTTGGTGGCCCTCCTACCTCCACACAAACAGAAGAAGCGGAGGAATTGCTTCGTAAGAGTGAAAATGAATCTGCAATTGGTAATGAGCTCTGAACCCTTTAGAATGTTGTTAATATTTGTGGCTGCTTCGATGGGTGTATCAATAGACTTATCCGCCCACATAGGAAATGACTTCATTGGCTGTCAAAGGATGTTTATGTCAGTTACTAGACGGGTTATTGATTCTTTCTTGTAAGAGCTTCTGTTAAGTAAATTGGATCGGCATTTATCTAGCACCAGCTGCTCATAATGTGTATGCTTGTTCAGTTGAATTTTGAAGAACTGTGAATATGAAACCATCAAAACCAGATTTTCAATGTAGTTTTGTTGATAGCAGTAGGAAATATATTTCGCAGCTTCCAAAGGATATTGTGTTAGATTTTTTTCCAGATGAGATCCCTATTAGGGTTAACCTGATTTGTGGAATCCTTTCTTAGGATGCCTTGCCTTCCACGAGACAAGTAGACAACAAACACCACTAACATGATACAGATGAGACAATGATGGAAAAAAAAAACTGATTTCAAGACTCATTGTTCATGTACTTTTTCATAGTCCTTAATATCCCTGGAGTCTCATATGGAGATGAATCTTGAAAACACTGGCATGGTAAATCTTAGGTTACCGCTGTATCTTGTGTCCCTTTTTATTTACACCCCAACATTCATAACATCGTAACTATTTACTATCTTCTTTCAGAAATGTAAAAAACTGTTTCATGTTATTTTGTGTCTTAGAAGCGGAGATCCTATCGGCTCCACCAAAGTTGGTATACAGCAAACTCATTTTACGGTATATTTCTAGTTATTGGACTGAATTTGTTTGTATGAAGTATGTTTGCAGAAAACTGAATCGATCTTTTCTATCTTGTTCAGATTGACAAAGAAAATGTTGGTTGCAATCGTGGACTCTTGGGATAATCATGTTATTGTTATCGACAAAATAGCCCCACCAAATTGGAAGGTAACAAAATAAACATCTTCTATTAAATCCTACATGTTTCCTTCACCGACTCACAAACTTGGTGCTCGTAAAGTTGGTTTCGTATTTATTGAATGAACTTATATAGTGAACAATTATATTTCACATCATATGTTGCAGAAAGAACCTGCAAGTAGAATTTTGGAGCTCTCTATTCTTCACTTAGCAATGGCTGAGATAGCAGTTTTAGGCACACGCCACCAGATCATCATCAACGAAGTTAGTCTATTTCCCTCTTTTACCCCTTCCAACACTATCTATTTTCCATTTTAATGTTTCCCTCTTAAAACTTATCTCACAACTATTTGGCGGTTTATGAAGGCTGTTGATCTAGCAAAGCGATTCTGTGACGGAACAGCTCCACGAATTATCAATGGCTGCCTTAGGACTTTCGTCAAGAATCACATTGCAAATAACGTGGTTAAGCCTTTGGAAGTTAAAAGCTAAGAAAATGTTCCAATGATGTGGTTGATATTCGACAGCACGAGTATGTCTCTATTTCATAACTTTCTCGTTTCAACATAGAAGCAACTTCATGAAATTGAGTTGGGATAAAGAGTCTCATCTAGATTATCAGATCATCAGTCAGTTGCTATTGAGAGGAGATGAATGAAAGTAATATCTGTATGTTGTAATTGTTAAACCAGATTCAATTTTGTAGACGGGGCAGGAATATCTATTTTCTCATTTGATCAGCGTGTCGATACACTAGATGGGTTTAATTTAGAGTTAATGTAATAGACTTCAATGTATCAGAATCAATATGTTATTGGCAGAATAATGTCAAAATGCTAGAAGGTATCGTTTTTGTTTGCCTACGGTTTTCTTTCTCCTATGAATTTCACTTTTTGTTAGTTTCTTAGCTGGTGGAGTGGTATCTACTCGAAATGGTCTTCCCCGTGAGTTTCGACGAAACTCTGTTGCTGCATCTTCTACTAGATTTTAAGTGGTCTTTCACTTATTCCGCCTCTCTTACCCTATGTCGTCTTGGAGCTCTCTATATGTCCCCAAAATATAGGTCAAGATATGAGGTTTTTCCTCAAACTTACCCATCGTCCATTACTCCCACAACCGATGTCAGAAACCTCTGACAATCTTTTCTTCACACATCAAGACGTAAAAGAAATTCTCCTCTTCCACAATAGGATCTAAAAGACTTCGGTAAATTGGGTTCTGATGCCATTTGTTGTAAATCTTGTGCATAAAAAGCTAGTTTAAGACGTAAATTATTCCAACACTTGGAACTAATTAAACACCCAATGAATAGGACGTATACCTATCATATGCAAGCGAGATTAAACGTCGAGGCGAAAAACACATACAAATTTATACATAAGAGCTTGAAATTTTAGATTTAGCTATTTACATGAAACACAAAAATCCTAACTAATAGCATAGAGATGAGAAAAACTGTAAAGCTACTAGCCAACTATCTTCTTTAATGTTTTGAGCTTTCTTTCTTTGTCTTACCACCATCAAATCCTTAAGAGCCTTCACAACCGATTTGCTTTGGCAATGGTTTCTCTTCCATTGCTCCACTAGTCGTATGAGTACTCATGCTTCTCAGAGTATCGGTGAACAGAACAAAACGTAGTACCACCACAACGACATTTGAACCCGATCAGACCAACCCGTTTCATACAAGTCCAACAGCGACAGGGTTGTTGCTTGACAATGTTCTCACTTAATGGGCTTTTCTCCGAACTCAATCCATGTATCTTTTCCCCCTTATTTGCCCTAACAGGCGCAGACAGAAGCCGAGAAGAAGTGGAAAGCGTAATTTGAACCATTGGAACGAACCTTTTAGCCTCTCTTCCCTAATGGGTACTATACCATGGTTAATGTTTGGAGATCATCGTAGTTCTCTCAATCTAACATGCCAATTTGGGTCAACCAGTCACTTCTGCCACTCTCCCCCTAATGGGGTTAATGGCACAGAATCGGGGGTCTTTAGAAAATAAAATAAAAAATTGGGGGGGCTAAAAGATATAATATCTTTCTCCTCAAATCCCCCTCACCTCCTAGCAATATTTTGTCCAAACCTTTTTTTTTTTTGAAGATAACCTTACTAAAATAGAGTTTACAATTAGTACCAAACCTAACAAAAAGCAAAGAAGGACTAAAAGTAAACAATTTGAACAACTGAAGGACTAAAAAAACACTTAATCATAATGGACTAGTGCTGCCAGCTCATGGGCTTCCGAGTTCTGGATCGGGTTGCAATGGGTAATCTCCATCCGGTTCGATTGAACCCGTAATCTAAGACGTCAGATTTGGTGCTCTAATCTCCACGGGAATACGGGATCGATGGCTGAGATCAGTTCGAGCAAAACCCTAGAGTCTGTCTCCATTATAGAAGAGGACAGCCGCAACTCCTCTGCTAGGGTTAGTCCCAACTCCAAAGCCTCTATCTCACTCTGTAGAGGAGACCCCGAATCTATTCTCTTAGCTTTCGTTCCTATTATGTTACCATTGGAATCCTTGGCTACTGCTGCACATGAAGATCCTGTTTCTTTAAAGGATCCATCACAGTTTATCTTGATGAATCCCGGTGGGGGTGGACACCATTGAGTAGCCTGTAAGAGATCAAAGTTATTGTTAGTCGAAGCTAATTCAGGAACATACCTCAGTTCTTGTTCAATCGACCACCAACATCGATGTAGATCCGGCTTTTTCCTCTGGAAGAAAGCTTCATTTCTTGTCTTCCACCAAAACCAGAGAAGGTATGAGTATGTATACCAAGTCCGATTACCTTGTTCCTTTTGTGAAAGAATTTTTGCTAGACATTTAATTGGATTTGTCTTTACATATTGTAGATCATCTAATCTTGCTCTCATAATAAGGTTTTGATAGAGAGGACAAGCACCGAATAGGTGGTAAGTGGTCTCTCTACTCCCAAATCACATAATCTACAAATCTCTGATTTATCTGGTAGTCGTTTGTGGATGTTGCTTAATGTCGCCAATCCTTCATTTACTAGCTTCCATGAAATTTTAGTTGGGTTTTCTCAACCATGGAGTTGGACTAAACCAGTCCATTTCCTTCCCTCTTCCTCCTCTCACTACCACCCAAGCATTAAATGCCACTTCATTCTGAATATTCATGGCTTCCCTTCTTGGACGCTCATTCTTCAACTCTATCATTTCTCATTTCCCTCGAAAATTTTCAGAAGAAACTACTTCCAATTCTATCAGAAAACTTCACAAGGTACTTCCTTTCTCTGGGTTCTCCATTTTCTTATCATCTTCTTCACTTTTATGGTTAATTTTTCCTTCTTCTCATCCATTTTTTAAAAATTGCAGCTTTTTATCAACAATGGTGGTGGTTGCTTAAATTCCATTGGTTTTAGTAATTATTCTATTTCCTGTGCTTTTAATGATTTATCTGATGTTGAAATTGATTCAAATAGAGTAGTAGAAGTGAAAACGAGAAATGGGTTTGATTTTCTTCAAGTAATGGAAGAACGTGGAGTTAAAGCTGATTGTAATACCTATATATGGCTTTTAGAGGGATATTTGAATTCTGGGTCATTAAGAGATGCTAAAAGGGTTCATGGGCGGATTCTGAAATCTGGGTTTCATGGGGAATCCGTTTTATGTGGTAAGCTTATTGATTTTTATTTTAGTTTTGGTGATTTAAATGACTTAATCAAGGTGTTTGATGATATGTCTCAAAGAAGTTTATCTTCTTGGAATAGTGTGACTCTTCTTAGTGCTTGTACAGTTCATAAGAATTTAGAAATTGGAGAATTTGCAGCTAAACATCTACTCGAATTGGAACCAGATGACTCTGCAACTTATGTTCTCCTATCAAATATTTATGCAGTCAGCAAGAAATGGAATTGCCGGGATAAGATGAGACAAATGATGAAAGATAGAGGTGTGAAAAAGGAGCCTGGACAAAGTTGGATCGAGGTAAAGAATGCAGTCCATGCATTCTTTGTTGGCGATCGGTTACACCCGTTATCAGATAATATCTATGACTATCTCGAAGATTTGAACAAAAGGATTTCTAGAATTGGGTATGTTCAAGATCGACAGACCCTTTTGCACGATATTGAGCAAGAGCAAAAAGATCCTACTGTATATATTCACAGTGAGAAGCTCGTTGTTGCTTTCGGTCTGATTAGCTTATCTCCAGTAATACCTGTTCGTGTAATTAAGAACCTTCGTGTTTGTAATGATTGTCATAATTGGATGAAGTTTGTGTCAAAGGTTTCTGACCGAACTCTCATTGTGCGAGATGTTTACCGATTTCATCATTTCAAAGATGGAGTTTGTTCTTGTAACGATTATTGGTAGCAGATCATATTCTAGCTTTTAATCTCCTTTACTGGTCTGAAGGATCATCAACTTTCTCAAGCAGGTAAATGTAGTTCCTGATTTTATTGATTATATCTGATTATTATTTATAATTCATAAAACTTAGTGTTCAAGTGAAAGTATCTGATTTATTCCTACCTTGTTTAAATCGAATTTTGTGGCCACTTGGCATGGTTCGATATTGTGTGGTTTCTTCTAAAAGTACTTCTAATTTTTTTCCCACAACCAACTTTGAAGCAGATATCTTGTGGGCTGTACGAGAATGGCTTCACAGGCAAAATTCTATTTCGGGGTATGAAAGGCAGTATCGACAAAAGGGACAGCTCCTTTAGTAAGTTCATGGATTCAGGAATGTGGACTTATTCGTTATTCAAGTAACTGTAAATATAAGTTTTGGACTGACTTAAATCTATTTGTCTTGACCAGTTCCAGGACAAAAAATGTTGGTCGCCAATTGTTAATTCTTAGGATAAGCATGTTCCCGTTATCGACAAATTAGCCCCTCCAAGTTGGAAAAAGTCATAGTAAGCAACTTTGAATCGTATATTTCCCTCAATCTGTACTGAACGTTGTCGATACGTTTACTTTGTTACCAACTCCTATTGTATTCTTGCTTAAATCTTACCGCAACAACAATCGCAATTTTTTTAGATATTCTCGATTTTGGACTCATATTTGCAGACTGAATTCGCAGAGAGAAGTGTGGAGCTCTCTATTCTTCACTCGGCAATGGCAGTGAGAGCCATCGGAAGAAGCATGTGCAACCATCGGGAGAAGCACCCTGCAAACTTGGGAAGAAGCATAGTGCAACCTATGGAAGAAGTACGGGGCAACCTCCGGAAGCAGCAGGGGCAACCTCCGGAAGAAGCACGGGGCAACCGCCGGAAGAAGCACGGGGCAACCTCCGGAAGAAGCATGGTGCAACCTCTAGAAGAAACATGGTCTGAAGGTTGCAACCTTCGGAAGAAGCATGGCACAACCTTGGAAAGCTTAAAGCTTCGTGAGGTAGTAGAGTATGTTAGGATAACCCATCTTCTTATGCTATTTCCAGTTTTACTTGACGTTCCAGAGGGACACTAGAACTCCATTTTATACTTGTACAATTTTGCATTCGTTTGTAGGGCTTTTTTATTTTATTTGTTTATAAGAAGAGTTTCACGAGATACTTCTCTTAGGTTTCTAAGATGTGAACTAAAGATACATGATAAGAAATAATCTCTCACTTGCCGACTTTCCTTTTGCTCGCCCTTTATTTGCCGACAGGGGCTCTCTCATGGAGGGAGGCCCCTGCCATGCCTAATGCCCCTCTTTCTTTACGCAGATAGAGCACGAAGCGCCCTCTTTTTTTCCGGCATAAAGCTTTCATTAAAAACATCCAATATTCGGATACAATGACTCAAGGACTATAGCCCTAGCTGCCGCATGTGGAGGTTTAAAGGCTCCGTCAACGTTAATCTTTACCTTAAAAGAGGGACGCGACAACCATATTGAGTCTTGTTCATCATAAAAAAATCATAAAACTCAGACGATGAGCCTCCTTACAGACCCCGCAATGAGCCTCCTTACAGTTGAGAGGGTGGGCCTGACCAACCCCCACTCAAACAACAATAAAGGGGGTCGATTGGCCCTCTCTCCAACTCTGTTCACCATTAACCAACCCCCTTTTTGTTGAAACATGGTATTGTGTATTAAACAAACTATTGCAAGGAAAGAATTAAATAAACAAAAAATACATCTTGAAAAGCAAAATCCTATGAGAGTAAGACCTTCCTATTTTCGAATAGTCGTCTACTATCTGATCCAACAAGAACCACCACTTCCAAACCTGTGAAAGTACAAATCAAGAGCCACCACTTTCAAACCTGTAAAAGTACAAATCATACCAGAAGAACTAGATCGAAAAAATAAATTCAAAACCTCTAAAGGTGGAGAGGTTAGTTTTGCAACTCTCTAGTAAAAATAATTCCTATATAGCCTATATTGGGAGTCCTAGACAAGAAAACTAGGACACATTTGCAGACCCGGACTCAAAGATGATCCATTGATTGTTTTAAGATTTAGTTCTATCGGTAAGATTTGCACAAATTAGGTACTTTTTAAATAATTTGCCTAGTTCAATATCTAAGATTTGCACAAACTAGGTATTTGTTTAGATAATTTGTACAAATTTACATATGCATGTGTGGATTTGCACATAGAGTTGAACTTTACAAAAGATGGTCGATGTTTTGAGCAAAAGTTTTTGCCTTACAAACTTTCATAGGGCGGGAAAACTAAAATTTTCCTCCAAACACACCTTTTTTTTCCTCATATTACCGGTAGACCTTTTCCCAGAATTCCTTTTCTCATCTTCGGCTCTTTCTCTCTCTCCATCCCTCTCCCTGCATTTCTCTCTCTAAGTTTCGACGAAGGAGAGGGCTTCTTCGTCGGTACCCTTTGATTGGATCTGGGGCTCCCAGATCCAAATGATGGTTGCTTCACCTGAATTTGGGAACCCCAGATTCAGAAGAAGCAACATCTGGTTTTTCTGACGACTCTTCGTTTGGAAAACCAGATAAGGTTTCAGTAAAGAGGCCTCGTCCTTCGTCGAAACAGAAAGGAGAGAGGAAAGAGAAGGATAGAGAGAGGAAGGAGATAAAGAATGAGAAGAAAAGAAAAAGAGACGAACGAGAGTTGTGGTGGCACCATACAGAGATGGTGGTGTCAAAGCTATAGTGATGGTGGCACCGAAGGAAATAAAGAACTGAAAATTATTAAGGTGAGTAGTGTTCGCAAGAAAAAAAAAATTGTGTTCCACCTGAAAAATTATCAGCCCTAATGCTATACCCGGCACACCTCCCGACTGAATGCGGCCGGCTGACGTGCGGCCCATAAATCTAGATAGAGAAAGTTTAAAATTTCCTCTCTTTAGAAATATGCCCGACATGTCAGTCGGCCAGGATTCCGGCGGGAGATCCGTCAGGCATAGCATCATTAATAAAAAATTATATAGGGGAATATTTGTTTGTTTCTCCTAATCATCTCATCGGACGGGCAAAATTTTATAGGGTGCCCGCTAAACCGCAAGTCAACGCTTATAAATGTGAAATAATGGGTCGTCACTCATCGGGTAGATAAGCAATCAATTCTTGTCCTCTATCTCCTATCTCTTGCCTCTCGACCAAACCTAACCCTAAAAGTCACAAAATCCTCTTCTTTTACCTCCAGATCTCTCCCTCTTCTTCTCTATAAAATACACCTTCTTTCAAACTTTCCCTCTCTAAATCCAATTTTTCTTCTCTTTCAACTGTTATTTAATTCTATCTGGTTCTTATCGACCCAGAAACCCTAGATTTGTGAAAATTTAAACCTTTCTCTTTCTTCACAGGACAGGATTTTTAAGTTCTCCTGATAATCTTATTAGATCTATCTTCTTCGTTCATACATATAGGAACTCGTATCGATTTACAGTCAGATCGTTAACAAAACCCTAAAAATTTGAAGCTAATAGAAACGCGGGAGTTAACAAGGGCAAAGAAGCGAACGAGGTATGCTCGTTCATCTCTTTTCTCGGTAGAAGCTCATCGAGCTCACCTTCTCCCTCCCAGATTTGTAATATCCAAAAATTGTTAACAATTTCCTAGAAGAAAGTTAACCGCCTAATAAGATTTAGAAATCCTTTCACATAAGCAAATAAAGTAAATTTATGTTGTTTTTTTTGTATAATTTGACAAATACTAGAGTAATATCTTCTGAATTGTTCGAATTTGTGTTCAAAATAATGCCCTAAGATGGCGACCCTCTGGGCGAATGATGTTATCTGAACTGTAATAACAAATCTCTCATGTCAGTTGAACCCTTAAAGATTTCCTTTTTCAATTAGCAAGACTAAGGGAAGAACCAAAAAAGAAACAAAACCCCAAATTTGAACAAAACCTGTGATGTTTTCCGTTTATTTAGATAGCAAATACTGTTTAGTCGGGTATTGAGATTGCTATTCAACTTACGTTTATGTGTTCTAGAATTAATATCAGAATCACAATAGCAATCAGCTGTGAGTTTCTCACGTAGTTGGTAATTATGATATATCCTCGACTCCCCGATGTGCCCATATGCACAAACATTAGATAAATAGCTGATATTCAGTGTATCACCGGTATATATTTTGTATCGCCTCTGGCATATATAAAATGTGTCCGAATCAGATTTCGACTAATCAGCGCTTTGCATACACTGAACTGGTCTGTGTAAACTTCGCTTCTAAAATTAACGTCCATTCCGTAAGCATTTCAACTTGTTATCTCTGAAGATAACAAGTTGTTGAGTATGCTCGTATTTGAGTCCGGTGCTCCGGTGACATTGACCAGCAGTATGAACATGTTTTTGCTAGGTTATCCTGTCTGTTTTACATTTATAGCGTGGAAGCTTGAGAACTGATTTGATCTCGTAAGCAGCGAAAAAAACTAAGATGGCTGGTCAAGTTCTGGAAGGGAGCCAACCAGTAGATCTTGCCAAGCATCCATCTGGAATTGTTCCTACACTCCAGTAAGACTTTGTGATCTTTGCCCCATTGTTTAATAAATAAAAGGAAGAGAAAAGAAGAAGTATTAGACAGTCATAAGACTCATAACTCATATGTAACTTTTTCTGTATGGCCATGACACGCACTAGTGATCAAAATCTTATTGCATCTCTGATGTTAAAAGTAGAAATCACTAATCTGTCATAGCATTTTAGTGTTATTACAGCCTGGACCGTCCAACTAAGAGCTCGTATGTGTTTTACGATTCTTATCTTCAATTTGTAATATGGTTTCCCTGTTAACTGTTGTCAAATTGTTACAGTCTCTGTGCATAAAAAAGAGTTATCCACTTTCATCCTACAATTTTGATGCTGTACTTTCTTTAGTTGTAATTGTAAATTTCTAAGTGACTGGTTCCGGTGAAGATAAGACCAAACCGAGTGGTGGAATTTGTGTCGTATGTTTTAAGGATCATCACAAAATTAGACTGTTGGAATTTCTTTGACTAACCCATTTTGATGATCAATCTGATAATCGTTCTTCTGAAATGATTTTGTGGTTGTTTGTGGATTTCTTATTCAAGGAATCAAGATAAGACTCCTATAGCTTTGTTGCCTTCCGTATTTCCTCCTTTAATCGTAATATACATCCTTTATTGTCGCATGTTAACCTGCTTTAATGTCTCAAGATGGCTGCACAGTTGGAAATGTTGATTTTGCTGGCTAATCGTGCATTATTTGTACGTATGATATGTTAATTCATTGAATGCCATGAAGTTGTTTATTCTGTTAGCTTCTTCACATGGATCCACTAATGTACAGACATGGAGCATCTAAAATATCAAATTTCAGTAATAAAATGATGGAGAAATAGTCTTGAGAAGAAACAACCATTGTTTGTTAAATATCTCATACCTACAACTCGACTTTGGTTCTTCTAGGAAATGTTGTCCTATTATTATTCTAACTTCCAAGTAGATCTGAGGATCTTTTCAGTGTAGTTGTTGAATCTTGAGACTGGTAGTTCTTACCAATTATCTCTATTAAGCTGTTTGACTTCCATTTATCTGCTATGGTGTTCTTTTATTATCTCGTAGAGGGTCTATTAGCAGAACATGTTAATGAATAG
>BEHA01000799.1:1252230-1265685 GCA_002897215.1 Eschscholzia californica subsp. californica
ACTGTAACCTTTCTTCCTAATAGTTGATATATCTTAAATAAAATATTTGTCATGCTCGAATATTATTATCAGAAGCAATTCTGCTAGGGTTCTAACTTCTGGATGGTTGTTAGAATCCTTTGTCTGGGTATAGTGTTATATTAACTATCAAGATGTACGTAATACAGTCACTTGGCATCATAGTTTGACATTATCACTCTTTTTTGCAGTATGCTCGAATTATTCAGAAACTTGGGTTCCTTGCTCAGTTTAAGGTATATGATGTATTGCTTTCCTGGTCAATTGATTGCCTCAGTTACAAGTCAGAGGCCGAATCATTCTTTTTGCTACTTACAAAGAATGTGATTTTGATTTTTAGGACTTCAAGATACAAAACATTGTCGGCTCATGTGACGTGAAATTTCCTATAAGGCTTGAAGGCCTTGCATATTCCCATGGTGCTTTTTCAAGTGTAAGTACTTATTCTTCAAGAACTTCAACTCTAGCTTCTGTTGAGAATACAACATTCTCACTCAACTCCCTGTCATATTTGAACACACCTGCAATGTGTTGTAACAGTACGAACCAGAACTCTTCCCCGGTCTGATCTATCGAATGAAAAAGCCAAAGATTGTTCTTCTCATTTTCGTGTCAGGGAAAATTGTTCTTACTGGAGCGAAGGTAATTAAATCGATATATTACTAACTAAATCTCCATTTCTTTACACAATAGCGACCTTGACTCTTGACGATGGGGCTCTTATGTTATATTTCAGGTCAGAGAGGAGACATACACAGCCTTCGAGAATATATACCCAGTGCTCACAGAGTTTCGGAAAAGTCAGCAATGGTATGTTTAATCTCTTTTTTTTTTATGCTTGAACCCCCGATTTAATAGGCCCGGGTTATAGTCGGTGACCCTGAACTTGGGCTGCCTAGACATGAATGCTGAACTAGGAACCTAAGGTCATAGACTACGCCTAAGACCGTCTTAGCTATTTGATTATGCTTTATATACCAAAACAGTATTAGTTACTGGAGTACGTATTCTACGGGCTCAAAGATATGAGCCCATTCATGCAAGCCTCAGATTAAAGAGCGAGCTTGTCAGGTTTGACACCTCTATCGAAGAATGTATGCTAACTTCTGTTTACTCTGTTACTCGGTTCTGTGAGTAGATAAACACTTTCAGAAGTCAAGGAAATTGGCCGTGCTCTTGTGGAGGTTGCTGGAGATCGAATTAAAGTGTAGACAATGTGAAAATCGGACACATCACACCAGCAGCTAGAAACGAACTTTGGGATATCAGCGGCATATTGCGTTGTGGGATGTTAGATGACTAATTGAGTTCTGAAGCTGGAATGCGACTTTATATTCAGTGACAATAACTAATTGAGGGGTAAAGAAATGGACATTTTTAACAGGAAGTAGCTATTTCTTGTTTGGAAGGAAAAATCTTGAGTGATGACTTTATTACAAGATAATTCGGGTTCTTTTGGGTACTTAGACCTTACGATTTTAAAAGGTTTATGTATTATGTAAGACTAATCTTCTAACAAGGTCGAAGTTGTTCTCTATACAACAAAGACGATTCCAATCAAAAGATACAGTCCAAAAGACAATTGCTGAAAAAAAGCATATAAAGAGATGCATAAACTGATAGTTTCAGAAACAAAAGGGTCTTTTGCCTTTTAACTCTTACTTAAAAGTAAAATTGAAAAACTTCAAACCGTCCGACTTGTGAAGAAATACCTCCTCCCCAACCTGATTCAACTTCTCTCTTCTTTCTCCCTCTAAAGATAGAGATTCACTTAATAACCAATAGAGACAAATTTACATCAAGATTGGGAAGGGGATAAACAAGAAAATAGATCTTAAGGTCATTACCACAACTAAAACCAAATAAAGCTGATAAAAAGAGAAAAACTTAACCAAACCCAAGAAGGCAAAAAGAAAAGATTAAACCTATTGGGAGCCAACTCTAACTCCCCATGTGAAGGAAAAAAAAATAACGCCACAAGACCTAAACAGGAAGAGATGATGATCCACTACTTTTTAATAACACATTTCTGAGAGAAACTTAGGGCATTTCCATCCTCTTTCACAATTTATCGCCTTTCGAGCAAAGTACAAAGCAGTTGAAACACTATCTTGAGCAAGCTGGACAGGAAGAGTTGAAACATATCATCTAGTGCCCGTTAACAACCCCATTTCCATTAGAGAGTACCCCGTTTCCATTAGAAAGTACCCGTTTCTCTGTAGTCCCCTTTGGTTCATCCGCAGATCCTGCAACTGAACCGTTCACCTCAGACTGCTTACTCTCCCCATCAGCTGTTGATTCTAAAACTAAAGTTGAGGAAACATCCAATGGTTTCTGTAAAATCACAGTTCCGTTTTCCCCGTCTTTTGCCTCAGAGGCCACAGCAGTATCAGTATTAGCTGTCTTTGAACCCCAGACCTACAATTCAATTGTCACAGAAATTAAACTCAGATCGATCACAATTCACAAGTGATCGATATCATAACTGTTGTATAAGCTAGCAAGTATCGAAGGCCATTTACTTTTACAAAAAACTGCAGGCAAAGTAAGAACACCATGAAAAATAACAAAATGAGAGACTTACCTGTTTCTGAAATTGTTGTTTGGCACGCTTCTCTTGCATTGTCTTTTGGCGAGTCTCGTAAAATACAAAGTCATCAAGTATAGATGTCTTACTTGAATGATCTTTGAAAATTTTGATCATTTGAAGTCCCTGCTCAAATTTTACCTGCAGAAGCGAAGAAACGCGTGTGAGGGAGAAATACAACAACAAAGTTCAGTATAAACACTGTTCTTACAAAATTGCCAACCTCTTGTGTGTCTCTGCTGTTTGTAACAGGCTTGTTGTCGTTGTTTTCAAGTGTAATGTGCTTCAACAAACTGTTGGGCACATCCTTCACCACATGCCACTTCACAGGAAAGCAACCATTCCACTTGTCTTGCTGCCAGTATTCAACAGTCTTGTTAAAATCAACAGGACCAACCATCTCGGCAAGACCAACAAACTGGCCACTTGTGTTAACCTGAAAGTAAAAGACCGCAAACTCGTTAATACCATATGTACTTGTGAATGTGATATACGACCTAAATACTAAAAGAGCTGATCACTCACAGAGAAAAATAGAAAAACAGGACAGCCACCAGTCCTCTCTTGAGCATCCTTGTATCCAGCATCTAACTTCTTGTTGCCGTTCGGCGTGCTGGCCCACACGTTGTACTTGATACTCTTGTGTACATCATCTTCACTGTATGATTTAATAATGAAGAATTTTGCCTCAGAATACTTCTCAGGGAAGTCTGCTCTGTTGTACTCTTCCTCCTTTGGAGTCACAGTTGAATTATCCTTTTCCTCCTGACCATTTGACAGAGGTTGCCCTTTGACTGCTAAAGTGACATTCTCAAGCACCTTCTGGTTTTTGAAGCCTCTTGCTCTAGGTCCTCGGTTTAGCTCATTTAGGCCACCCATGTTTTCATTACCATAGCCGGAGTAACCATAGCTTCGACCCCTTGGTTTGTACTTGTTATCATCAGTATACCACCCACGCCCATTTGTTCGAGAATCATAACCATTAGATCCAAAGCCCGTTCTAGCATTGTTTCCACATTGGCCATACAACCTATTGTTAGGGTAAATCCTATTCATAAATCCAGGTGTTGGACCCATACCAGCTGCCGGTCTTTGCGAATTCAAACCCTGAATTAACCAGAAAAGAAACAGATCAGCATTAAATGACAATACCGGTAAACAAAACAAAAAAATGAACTGTTGAAGTATTAAAATTAATTCATGTATTAAATATCAACTGACTACAGTTGTATGATTAATTTAGGTACCATGAGATTGGGAATAGGACGAAGATTTTGATTTCTTCCAGCCTGAATGCCGTTGGTTTGAGGAACTGTTGACGACAGAGCACCATTTGTTGCAGGTCTTGCTTTGCCATCAGCAAAAACTGGACCGTCTGACCATGGCCCAGCCGATCTCATTCCGTCATAATTATATCTTCCATAGGAGCCGTTTGCATTCAAAGAAGAATTAGGAGCTACTCTTAATGGAGCCACCCCATTGTTATTGCCTCCAGCACTCCCTTTGGTTAGCCCATTAGCAGTTCCATTAGCTGCTTCACCAGACGAAGGAACCTTGTCGGCATCAACAGAGGTAGAAATATTCTGTGGGGCAGCAGGAGCTTGGTTTGAAGCATATGGCCCAGCAGGAGGTGGGGTCTGTGGTTGGTAATAAGCAGCAGGATATTGGTAGTGTTGAGGCCCATATAACTGTCCGTCATTTCCCATGGTAGGAACAGGAGAAGTTGCAGGGCTGTATGGATAGGGTGTGTACCCATATCCGTTGTAAACCACTGACCCATTGTCCCCATAAACTCCCTGATACACAAAAAGTCAACACCGATTGAGCCCGAGAGAAAATATAGTACGCATATACCAAAACCACAACCCAATGAATGAAAATCTGAACATCTCCCACCAATCAGATCTACAATTAGACTAGAATCATATCATTTTTATATGCAAACAACAGGAACCCTGATAAACTTACGTTAGACATGTCTACTCCTTCCCAGTCTACCATTGTGCCATCAAAACCTGAAAATCGGAGCAAAACAATCCATTTTTAAATACCCCATATAGAAATCATGTCTAGCTCTGCTCGCCAACCTTACAAGCAAGCGAAAAAGATTGCATATGATTTCACGGTGACTGTAAATCTAACCTAAACTAATGTCTTACCTCCATAGTAATAAGGATATCCACTAGAAACGTAACACATAGTCGGATCAATGAAATCTGGAAGTACAGGTGTTGTAGATCGATCCGACTGAATCTGACCATTTGTCGCGACCCCATTCCCAGCTACATATGGAAGTGCAGCAGGCTGAACAACACATACAGTTTCAATTCAAAACCAAAAAATTCATGGGAATAACAGTTCTTTATCAAGATTACACTAATCAAAAGATCCATAATCAAAACCAATAACAAAGATCTATTGAACTGCAAATATTACCTTCTTGGGAGCCTCTTGAACTTCAAGTTTCTTGGTCTGAGATTCTAACGACAATTTCTGAATTAAATCTGAAGCTTCTGTAAAAACTAGAGTGAAGGAATAAACATTCAACCCAAGTACTAAAAATTGATGAAAATCAGCTGAAAACAATCATATTAAGATCCACCCAATTCTCAAGAACAAGAAAATAATCATATTAAGATCCATAACAAAATACCAAGATTAACCTATCATAATATATTAAATACAGAGATCTAAACAAGAAGAAACATCACAATTTCATAACTAGGGTTTCTCATACAGTAAACCCCTGTTTTATTCTATAAACCCTAACAAAACCCACATCACAGTACTACTAACGGATCAATACCTAGAAAAAAAAAACAGATTGTATTAAAGAAAGTAAATCATAAAAAAGAATTAATTAAGTAAGGATACGATCAGCAGGTTGAGGTACGTTCGTCATGAACACAGATCTCGAAGGAGGATAGAAAGCTCTGTGATAGAGAGAGTGAGGAGGGTAAGTAAGAAACCCTAATCTAAGATAGAGAGCGCGAAATAACGAGGGTTTTGGTGGAGAGAGAGAAACCCTAGAAGAGTCAGCCGCCACGGAATTGGGTTTTTGGGGGAAAAGGGTTTGCTCTTTGAAAAACTGGTGATTCAAATAGCAACACGCCTCTCTCTCTCTCTTTCTCTCTCTAGAATTGGATATTTTCATTTCCATTTTTTTGTTGAAACCCTAATATAAAGACGAAACTAACCCTAACTAACTTTTGATTTCTGTCCTCTCTTTCGTGTCATTAAGATAAAGTTGATGGGGTTTTATGGGATAAAAAGAGTCAAGTCGGTTAAAAGCGAGTTGACACGGACGGTCTTGTAATAAATCGGTGTGACTAGGATGTTGGAATGTTGGATACGTAATTTGGGATCGGACAAGTCGGTAAAATTCCACCACGTCTTGAGTAATACTTGGCATTATATGATTTGTGGCTCGTGATGACTTGGAAATATCCATGTCCAGCTGTCGATGACTTCAATCATTGGATTTTGCCAACTCATGTCTTTAGCTATATATATGGGCAAATTTATAAAGTTTATAATCTACATATAAATTGGAGAATAATCAAAATTATTGGTAAATTTGTAGTCAATGGAGTACTTCAAATTGAGTTAATGGTTAATTTTGAATTTGACTATGTTGTTAGTCACAATCACAAACGTAATTCTGGTATCAACTTTTGATTCACTATATTTGATAGATGTTTTTATCTCGTATCCCGTAATATTCTTTTGGATAAACGTTTTTTTCCTCTTTCCATCATATCTTGAACTTCCATTCTTTCCGTTCATACCATCAACACAGAGGAACAACCGATGTCCATTATCATCTTCTCATTTATTGAATTTGGTGTTATAAGGTCAAGAAAATACAGTCTTCGGTTGTGACACTGATGGTGCCTGTATAACTTCCCACATTTCCCTATTTTGCTCCGAATTTGGAAGTCCTAAAGGGGTTGTGTTAAAAGCGCCCCCAAGTGTTGAAGACGCCTCTCTTAAACAAATCTTAAGGAGGGTATGTGAGGGAAAGAGACAATTTTAACGCTCATGGGTTTCGCTTTTAAAACTTCCCACCACTTTATCGACATCACAATCTAGAATATGGATGACTTGTTCTATAGGGTGCATTTGATTATAGTAGGGAGAAACGAAAAACAATGGGGGCAAAAAGCTCTGAAATAAACAACTTCTCGACTCAAATGATTCAAAATGCTTAAAGCAAGGAATGAAAAGTCTATAAATTTTCAGATTTTCAATTTAGGAATACAAAAATTAACATACAAAAATTTTGGTGTAAAATCTCCACAGAAATTAATTGAAATTTTGAATAATTTTGTCCAATTTTCGAAATTGGATGAAATCAGGAGTTGAGTTCATTTTTTTTGTTTATATCTTCATCTTTTTCACTGATTCTTCTAAGATCTTAACAAATCTCTTCATTTCTACGTAACAACTAAAATATCTCTTATCATGGATGAAAATTCTTCAAATTTTTGGGAGTTTTAGTATTGATTTTGATAGAAAACCTAGAGAGAGGGAGATGACAAAGGAAGAACCTCGGTTGAAAAGAGTTGATCTTGGTTAATAGTTTTTTTTTGAAGGAAGTCACAACTTTTTGGTACTGAACAGTATAGTAGGTTGAATGTTGAGAAGTTTTAAAGGCACCTCTCTTTAGTGTCAAAGGCGTCAACTTCCCTCACAAATATTTATTATTTATTATATAAAACAGAAGGGAAAACGACGACTGAGACAAACATCCTTTTTTAATAAAGCATATTGTCTAGAAGCCCTTCTTTAAATTTAAAATATAGTCCTTCGTAGAAATAAACTTACCTATTTAAAAAACAATAATCATTTCCTTCTTAGAAATAAATAACTGATTTAAGAAAAAAAGAAACAAAATAATTTTCAAGGGTTAAAAAAAGAAATTAAAATCTCTCCCTCTCAATAAAATAAGGCCACGGCTTTGGGGAATAAAGAAAATTCTCCGGGGAATAAAGACCCAGGGAGCATATTTACTTTTAACCCAAAAATTTACAAAGTTGTATCTTGCCCCCTAATCTTCATCTTCCATTAAGTTTATCTTCTTCTTCTTCTCTCTAAAAACCCTAATCCAAGAAACTCAATAATAGTACTACAAATCAAAATTCCTAATAAATCAAGAGAAGCAGATTCAGGAATTAGGGTTACAAATTGAGTTTTAGAAGTAATATTCATACACCTTCAAAATCCAATTAGTTTGAAACCTACAAAGTGATGTTATATCAAAATTGGGTGAGTTGATTGACAATGAGTTAGTATCCATTCCAACACGAATTTGATGGAAGAAGAACCCCGTTGGTCTCTAAATTCCTCAATCTTCTTCTCTTGATTTATTCGGGATTCTGATTTGTAGTACTACTATTAGGTTTCTTGGATTAGGGTTACAAATTGAGATTTAGAAGTAATATTCATACACCTTCAAAAATTCAATTAGTTTGAAACCTACAAAGTGATGTTATATCAAAATTGGGTGATTTGATTGACAATGATTTAGTATCCATTCCAACACGAATTTGACGGAAGAAGAACCCCGTTGATTTTAAATTCCTCAATCTTCTTCTCTTGATTTATTCGGGATTCTGATTTGTAGTACTACTATTAGGTTTCTTGGATTATGGTTTTTAGAGAGAAGAAGAAGATAAACTTAGTGAAAGATGAAGATTAGAGGACAAGATACAACTTTATAAATTTTCGGTCTAAAATGTAAATATGCTCCTTTAATCTTTATTCCCCAGAGAATTTTCTTTACTCCCCAAAGCCGCGACCAATAATAACTAATTTAAGAGAAAAGAAACAAAAAAATAATACAAAAGTAATAATAACTAATAAAAATCTCTCTCTCAATAAAATATAACAATAAATTTCGTAACATTCGATTGATACAAGTGTCCGTGCCCTAGGACACGGGATATACCCTAGTTCTCTCAAATTTGCCCAGGGGAGGCGCCTTTAACATTTAGGTAGGGTCTTTGTTTATTTCCAAAATTTTAATATTACCTCCTAATGGTCTAAAGTTCTCATTTTTTAAGTCACACCACTGGTTAATAAGTGGGTACAAATTAACCCTCAAACGAACAAATCAACCATAATATTTACCCCTATGGTTACTATTTTCAATAAATAATTCAATCTAACCCTCTCATGTAATTGTTTTATCATAGATTATCTCTCTAATTAACATATTTTGTCAAAAATCGGTTAACTATTATTTTCATTTTGCTCGTTACTTCATGTCTTTATAACAATTACGATTAATATTGTTATCTTTTGGGTGTTATTTTGAAGAAATAATGTTTGGTAGCATCGGTCGCAAGTAAGTAACAACCGACAAAAGTTGCGCGTGCAACTACTGTAGTGAACTCAACGTAGTACTAATTTTTCATGTAAAAAAAACACATTCTTAATAAACTATTGTTAGAGTTAAAATTACCTATTTTTATGTTTAATTATGGTTGGAAAATTCTGTTATGCACAACTGCATCAAATTTATATTATTTATGTAATTTTGTCTAATTTTCACATTGACCGAAATATTTTCATAAAAAATTCTCGCTTTCGAGCCGACCAAAATTTCCAAAGAAAACAAAATTTCTGTCTTTGGCTTAAAAATTAGAAAATATTTTGTGAGATTTGTTTGGAGAAAATAAGAGAAAATGTCAAAAGAAACAATCTTTTTTAAAACTAAGTATAACTTTATATAAGCATTTTGTGTGAATCAATTTAACGTACAATTCTATAAAAACTTACAAATTTTGACACGGAGCTTTGAAATGCTTCATGCAGAAAGTCGTGATTTTTGCCTTTTCATGAACTTCTTCATCTTTCTAAACTACTCTAACCATATAATGATGGATTGGAATGGCACAAGTAATTGCATGGTTATGGAGGTGGTCTTGTCGTTGTGGTGGTGGAGTAGTTATGATGGAGGTCCTGAAGTAACTGTGATGATGGTGAATGTTTACAGAGGGTGGCAAACGAGCCAAATATTATTTTCATAACCTATCTTTTGAGAAACAATTACTTGCCTTTTGATTTTTGGAGAAAAAACTTCTTGTACCAAACATTATTCTCAAGGGTTCCTCCCAAGGTTATTACTCTAAAAAGAAGATTATGACACTGGGTGTATGAACTTTTGGCACTTAAAAGTGTTAATACTTACTAAGTGACAATCACTTAATAAATGATATCAATTGTAAGTAACATGTCGTTTGTTTTACATTATTTATAAGTACATGTTTTTATTGTTTTGATATTAAAATTCTAAGTACTAATACAAAAGACGAGTAATTGTTTATTTCGATCTCAAAGTATTTAAATGTTAGCATTTTTTACTAACTCATTAAGCTTGTGATTTAGTAAGAAAATTACTAAGATTTATGATTAATTTGTGTTGAAAAATAAAACAAACAATGAAGCAGTACGAAAGGAAATGAGTTACGTTGCATCATGGAATTTGGATGATGATGATTCTATGCTTAATGAAGGAGGATAAATGAGAAGAATCTAAACGAAAAGTGTAAGTCAATAATGAGTGACAAAGAGAAAAAATCTTCGTTCAAACCATTAACGAATTTATTTTTATTTATTTTTTCTGTGAAATCGACTAGATCGTTACAAGGCATTATACATCATGAAGATGTGAAGAGTACGATGACCGCCTAATTTAAATCATAGTGAAAGAGGCCTAAATCCTGACAAATTTGTTATATTATTTACTTTTTATATTGCCTAAATTACATGGGATGAATCTTGATAGCAACTGCTTCCACCGATACTCGATCCCACGACCTCGCGGACCTAAGAGGGATGTCCAACCGTTGCACCAAAAGGTAGTGGACACAAAATTTTTACTAAGTGAAAACAAAACGGCTAGAGTTAGAAGGTGTTTGATTTTTAACACTTATAAGTGCTACCACTTACTAACAGATAATCATTTAGTAAGTGATATCATTTTTAAGTGTTATGCGTTTGTTTTCCATCGGAAAAATTGTCTATTTTGACCCTAAAGTATTTACATATTAGCATTTCATACTAATTCATTATGCTCGCGAGTTTGGATACAAGAGAATTACGATTTATGAATACTCTGTGTTGAAAATATAAACCTCAAATAATTACAGATTATGAAGCAGAAAGAACTTACGTTGCATCATGGTGTTTGGATGGTTCCGTGATTAATGGAGGAAGAGATGTGAAAAAAAATTTAGGAGAAAAGTTAAGGTGAAGGATGAGTGAAAAAGGAAAAGGGTCATCGCTAAAGTCATAATTTTTTTTACTTATCAATTGGTTAAGATTTACTTTTTAGTTGTAATTGATAATTATTGTATTCGGAGAATGATAAAAATGTCTTTTTTTGCACTTACTTTGACCCACTTACAAGTGATATTCACTTATTAAGTGAAAAAAAAACAAACGCCAAATGAAAAACGCCGTCTGTGGGAATCGAACCCACGACCACACGGTTAAAAGCCGTGCGCTCTACCAGCTGAGCTAAGACGGCTTACATCTCCCACAGCTTCCTTACTCTATTTCTACCTATTCTGATTACAATGTGATAGTTCCGCACTTTCACTTGAGTCAAATTTCAATAAGATAGCATTCAAAAGGAAGAAACAAAACACAAGGAAATCTAACCCAAGCCACCTTCAATTAAACCAGAAATTTTACAATTACATTTCACAGTTTCTTTTCAAACTCTCCATAATCCAACAACTACTTATAATACTCAAAATTAAACCACTTTTATTACATTATATTAACTTTGATCATTCCTAACCAGAGATGTCAATGAATTTAACTTGAGGTCTCTTTTCTTCCACTTTAGGAACAGTCACAGTAAGAACCCCAAAGCTTTAACTTCTTCAACTTTCGCATTTTCCGGCAACCGGAATCGGCGAAGAAACTTCCCACTACAACCTTGTTGAACAACTCTATTCGGGGCAATCGGGCTTTAAATGGACTCAGTCCCTCCAGGAAGGCCCGATTAGAAAAAGACTGAAGGTTGCTCAGTCTGGGCCTCTGGCGGCCCTTGGCCAGCCAGCTTGAGGTGGTCAGGCGGGCTGGTCCCTTTTGGGTTAGGATGAATCTAGGCCCTGGGGCAGCAATTTGGGTGTCCCAACCTACCCATACAAAAATTTGAGTCAGATTTCGAAATTTCGCAATGGATAATTTCAAAAATTTTGGTGGAAACCTGACAAATAATTAAGATAAAAAAGGTGAAAAATAAGTTTCTTCCATTATTATGTTATAAATTATTGAGTTGAAACTGTAAAATCCGAATTTCGCAAGTATACAAAATCAGAACTTACTTTCATAACTTTTCTTGTATAAAAAACAAAACAATTGGCTTTTGTACAACTGTTTTTTCAAAAAACAATTATGCGAAAATCACGAAGTTGTGGCTTCTGTCTTTTTTTTTTCATGAAAATAATTTTTTCTTACTCAAAATAAGCTATTGTTTTTTTTATGGTGCCTATAACTAAGGACTTACGAAATTTCTTTTTTCAAGAAGCACATCAAATTCAAGAAAGCCCATCAATTTTGTTAGGCCAGTTAACTTTGAGTCACTTCAAGGCGCCCTCTATTATAGCTGCCTGGGGCTTTTGGGAAATGTCATATACATTTACCATTTTTACATGTCACACTACATCTCCATTGACTTTTAACAAAACATACCTCAGATGGGAGTGTTTATAACAAAAATGGTGAGTGCATTAAAAATTTCCCGCAACTTCTACACATTAGTCTTTTCCAAAACTTAGCTGTAGAGAGAGGCGCTTATAGCCATAATGTGACGCTTTTAAAGCTCCCTAATCGGAAACTACCACTGTATAATAAGATGAAAATTTGTAGCTCCTTGATCTTGTATGTTATTCGAGGTATCAATATGATTTTATAGGCAAATGATGGTTAAGGATTTTAACATTTATTATCAGTATTCTCAATTGTCTAATATATTCCAAAAATCAGCTATTGAATGTCTCAATCTACAAATAAAGTCGATAGGCAGAATCTTTGTATTTGCCTCAAATGTCTTCAAGGATGATAAGGATATTCCGCGAGGGACTTTCACATCTTTATCTTGAAGTAGAATCTTAA
This sequence comes from Eschscholzia californica subsp. californica, assembly GCA_002897215.1. Classification (NCBI taxonomy): domain Eukaryota; kingdom Viridiplantae; phylum Streptophyta; class Magnoliopsida; order Ranunculales; family Papaveraceae; genus Eschscholzia; species Eschscholzia californica. The sequence continues at coordinate 1,264,970 of BEHA01000799.1, forward strand.
TGATAAAGCCATATTTTGAAGTTTCATGAAGAAGGGTTCTTCTAAAATGATCATATGTCTAGGTTTATAGAAGAACCTTCTAAACAAGTAGGGACTTATATGAAATTAATCAAAGTTGAGTGCAATCATGGTCCATCTTCCACAAAGGGGATTGTACCACATGAAGGGCCATGATAAGAATTGAAATAAAAATCAAAAGGAGAAACCAAAGTAAGTGGCCATCACTAGCTACTTTCTTTTCATCAAAATGTCTCTCTCAGAGTCTCAAAGTGAATAGGATAGTTATGGGTTCTTTGGGTCTCTATGGAAGTGGGAGAAGAACCAAAAAACCCTACCATTCACTCACTCACACATTCTGTTAATTATTCCTTCATTTTTGGTCCCAGCATTTTTCACCCACATTTCCAAAAATTTTGCAATCCCAAAAGTTGGTGATGTCACAAAATACAATTTGTTTATTGCCAGATATATATTTTAATCACGGTAAAAGTAATTGAATATTTGTCAGAATTTGTCGGTTTCAACGGAGATCACTAGTTTACTATTGATTGTTTGTATATTCAATGGGTTGGTCTCTGATCTTTTGTTGGAAAAGAAACGTATGAATATGTTACCTGTATTCTGGTCTTAGTACTTATCTCTACATGTAGCTCTAAATATCTATCTATTTTTCGGGTCTCTATATCATTTGGCAGAAGGCTTATCTATATTATCTT
>BEHA01000799.1:1276906-1293459 GCA_002897215.1 Eschscholzia californica subsp. californica
TGTTTGCACTTGATTTTCAGTGAAGAAATGACTTGTTACTTTCCCATGCTCTTTTCAGGCACTAGGAAGTGGGACTTTGAATAGTTTTTAACTCTCACACGGAACCTTCTTATCCGTGTTCTTGATTACGAAGTGCCAAAGTAGACCATATCATTAGCAGCCACATACGATTTGCCTGGACAATCATATGAAACGTTATCAACACAATGGTTTCTGCTATTACATGCATCTGGAAGGGTTGTAAGTAAATCAATCTCACACTGGGTGCATGATTGCAAAAGTGTGGTGTACTTATAAGATAACAAAAAAACCTTATTCAGTGACGCCTTTTAAAACCGTAAGATTTTGGAATGCCTATTAGACAGTATATATCACTAAAAGTCTGTAAGACTGGTCCGCACAATTCTATAACAAATGTGTCCAGCTTTTTAAAGCATTTGGGGCCATAATGAAGTTTGAAACCTGACACACATAATGTAGAGAGATTGAGAGAGTTGAAGTATTTTTTTGGGTAATGATTTTAGGCCTTTGGTGGACTAAAGCATTATATTGAGAAAAATTCAACCCATGTACACATAATGGAATCCAGTTGCATGCTTCATATAGATTACACATAAAAAGGGTTTTGATCAAGATAAACATGATGAAGAGGAAATGGTGCATATGTCAATCCTTCATTGACTCTTTCTTATTCATTTTTCTAATCCAACATTTCTTGGTTATCAAGATTCAAGATTACTCTCCTTTCTAAAACCCTAATTAATAGTCTATCAAGATTTTCAGAAGGGTAATTGATGAAGACAAGACTTTTACCACATTTTACATATTTACAACATATAAAGAGATGTGACTGATTTCTCGCCACCACCTCGTTGGTCACCTAAGAATTGACAATTATCTGTTGGTTGTTTGGACGGATTTCTGTGGAGGTTTCTGCCTTTCTGAGTATATCTTGTGATGTAAATTTTGGGTCTCACTTTTATTTTACTAGTTTATAGCAATGAAAGGCGGTGGGTGTAGCAGTTAAATCAAGAATATGCGTAACGAAATACTGGCCCTTTTCGTCAATATGAATTTAAAATTTTAAAAGTAGTAAGCCGCTCCAAAAAAAATAATAGTAATATGCTAGTTTGGGCCCTTAATTTGTTCATGATTTTGTTGTTGGCCAACCCCCACTGAATTACTTCTATCATTTTTGTTTTTGGACACAACAAGACTCATCTTGAGTACCAAAGGTGTGAAACCATGGATTGTCTTTTTATTGGAGTTTTTTAGATTCTTCTTAATGGAAGTGCTTTTTGTTGTTTTAATGTGTGTTTTCCCCCCTTTTTCTTTTAAAGGTTGTCTTCTACCTAATTGTTTCTTATAAGTACTATATATATATAAAACTAATTATCACCTTTTATATTTTAATAGGAGTAATTAAAATCATACAATATAAGAAATCACGAGACGCGACAATAACAAGTTTCTATTGTTAGGTTATGACATATTTAGTTATTTTGTGTAAAATATGGGAATGCATTCGAAACTATTTCACTTAATAGTTATTTTATTAAGAGATTAATACATATCCATAAGGTTGGATGAAAAATAACCCTTTGCCACACAAATTTTTCTTGGGCAAAATAGTTTGATCAATCAAGAATAAACAAGTGTGGACCTCATTTATCTTTTTCTTATCGTTCTCCTCACTATCTCATTTGTCGAGTGTCCTTACTCTCCCTCAGTCCATCTCAATATATATAATCTCAACTTCATTAACTTGAGAAAAACCTCATGGAATGTAATTTTGTGAAGTGTTGCTCTGAATTATGCCTATATCGGGGTAAATGTGTAAATCTATTGTAGAATATAGCTTTCTTATACAATAACATATGATTTTTTTTTTTTTTTTTTTTTTTTATGAAATAAATAACATATGATGCTATTAGAAAGAAAAGAGTGTTCTTGCAACAAAAAAAAAAGAAAGGAGTGATCACAGTGTATTTTTACGGATGAAACCATAAAAGAATTATACTTATTAGTTACATACTCATAGAATATGATTATTCTAGAAAATCTAATTATTTTCTATTTAAATGTATAAGTTTTGATTGATGCTTTAATCTTGAGTCAAATGGTATAATTTTTTTTTCATGAGTCAAATGGTACATATGAGTGAATAGAAATATAGAATGTTGGAAAACATTCTATAAGATTTTTTTTTAGTAAGAACTAAAACATCCTCTACACTCCCTTTGACTTGGTAAATCAAGATTGACTATATTTGGTTATAGGCAACCCTAAATCAATGGTTTTTGGGCGAATTTTGTTACAAATTTCGGCTCGAGGTCTAACGAATTCAACCAATGTTTTAGAGTTGAAATTGGTAGACCTGAGCCGAAATTTGTAACATAATCCAGTCTGAGTCCACCAATTGAATTGTATTCGATAGTTTTCGCCTCCTTTGGAATCGACGGACTTGAGTCAATTTCTGTAACCAAATTGACTCGAATTCACCGATTTTAAGTTTGAAAAAAAAATGAGAGTGTTTGTTTCGAGATAAGACGTTCTTAATCGGTTTCTAGAATGTATCGAGAAGCAATGAGGTGAAATAGGTGAGTAGTGGAAGCGTGTGAGATTGAGACAAAGTGTTGGAAGGAGAAAAGGAATTGGCGGAGGAGATAATAAGAAAAAAAAAAAAGGTCAATCAATAGAAGGACTGGTGAGACACTGTCTATATGCACCGGCGGACGCACTAACACTAACTTTTAGAGAGAGAGAGAGAGAGAGATGAAGTTGGCAATTGAAGGAGCCATTACCACCACCTCAACAAAACTAACATGAAACCCAAACCCATCATTTTAAGCAAGAAAGTTGATGAACCCCCAGCCCACAATCTGAATTCACACTTAGACTAACTCTTTCTCTCTCTACACTCACTATAGGTGTTTGTGTGAATGCAACTAAGAAATAAAAATAAACCCATTACAGATTGGGTTGTTTTTCATTTGTTTAATGTTTAATTAGATATTAATACCTTACTTGCATGATTTTGAATTTATTAGTGAAGATGGTTGGTTCTTCTTGGTGAGAAGATTATATAAGTGGGGTATTTCTCTTCTTTGATATTAAGTTAATGGGGAACTGCTGGTTTAGGTGGAAACCTTCAATTTGTAAAGTTTCATCTAATGCAAAATCAGGTAACTTCTCTTTTTTCTCTTAATACTCTGTTTGTTTTAGGTATTTATATGTGAGTTTTGTTCTTCTTCTTCTTCTTTAGGAAAAAAGAAATAGTGGGTTTTGTTTGTGATTGATTTTTGATTATGGGTTTTTGTTTTCATAGTGTTTCATGATCCAAAACACCTAAAAAGTTTAATTGGTTTTTGCAATTTTGTGGGCAAAACTCTGTTTTTTTTTCCTTTTCTCTTTTCAGTTTGTAAATTACTGGATTCAGTCTATTTAGAAATATGGGTATTTGATTTTGCTGTTTGCAGTTAGAAACTAGCTAGAAACTTCATTTTTTTTTATCATATTTTAGTGCAATTTATTTATGTCTTATGAATTTTCTTTTTTGTTCTTTAGAGTCTCCAAAAGAACCATCATTGCAAAAAGAGAAATATATTCATAAGTTGCCATCAAATGCAGAAGAAGTTGAAGATTTACGCCGTGGTGATCCGGCTGCGAATCCATTGATTGTTTTCAGTTTTAATGAGCTAAAAGTAATAACATGCAATTTTAGGCAAGATTTTGTGTTAGGTGGTGGAGGATTTGGTAGTGTTTATAAAGGGTTTATCTCTGAAGATTTAAGAGAAGGTTTTCAACCTCTTCAAGTTGCTGTTAAAGTTCATGATGGGGATAATAGTCATCAAGGTCACAGAGAATGGCTGGTACTAGTCTCTTTTTTACTTTTTACCTCGAGCTAAATTGCCGTAGATTTCCAATGGATATGGTAGAAATGCTCTTATATCCAACTGTATCATGTGAAAATCTACAAAAGTTTATTTAGAATCAAATATCAGAGTTTGAGATCATAATATTTTTTTTTATTAATTGTAATGAAAATTTCCTCTTTTGTAGGCTGAGGTTATATTTTTAGGGCAACTTTCTCATCCGAATTTGGTAAAGTTGATTGGATATTGCTGCGAAGATGAACATCGTGTATTGATATACGAGTATATGCCTCGGGGTAGTGTGGAGAACAATCTCTTCTCAAGTGAGTCTTGGAATATTCCTATACCCTTATGTTATCAAGAATTCAATTGAATCTAACTGATTAATCATAAGTTAAATAAACGATCGATATATTAGCTAGTTTTTAAGTCTCTAATGAAAATTACTTATATCTATAAAAATGTAAGATGAAATGAAATACCCATGATTATTAACCACCAAATTGTCCTTGACTAAGACACCACCCTGACCTACTAGCACTACAAGATTTTTGTTCTGGCACCTTGCACCATTCGAAGCTTCTCCAACTAACCAATCTAGGCCACACAAAAGGCCTAGTAAGTATCTAAGACAGGGTGGTATGTTATATCCTAGGTTTGGGAAGTTTTCCTAAGCAACGAGAGACTAAGCACCTTACACATGAAACTTCTGTCTCACATCTTCGCAGTGGTTTTAAGAAGCAGACAAAATGTTGCTTTTGAAAGGTGCTTTTCTAAAAGAAGCATAATTAACTTCTTTCAATCCAAGACTGACCTTTGCTTGCTTTCTAAGGCATATCCAATTCATGAAAAATACGATGTGAAAAGATTGGACTTATTACTTTGAATTCTAAAGTTTGATTATTTTTCTAATACTTTTGTTGGCAATTTGCAGGAGTATTACTTCCTGTTCCTTGGTCTATAAGAATGAAGATTGCGTTTGGTGCTGCAAAAGGTCTTGCTTTTCTCCATGATGCTGAGAAACCTGTCATCTACCGTGATTTTAAGACATCTAATATTTTACTTGATGAGGCGAGTACCTTAAAAACTTTTTAAGTTATTTACATTTTCTAAGCATATTAGTCATCAAGTGCTTAAACTTTAAACGAATCAACAAGTATTATAACTTGGATCATGGTCTCATAAGTGAGTTCAATACAGAAGCATAAATATACGGCCAAGAAAATAACAGGAAAATTTTCGAAATTTGGCCTTTACAGAGACGAAAAGTTCCTGCAGATAACCTTCGGCCGTTTCTTGTGCTAAATCAATAATTATTTTCGGCAATATTTGGTCACATGGAAATCTTTCAATCAAGGAAGAACGAATGATATTACATTTTAAGAAGTAAAAGCACAAAAGCAAGAATTTAGTTCTTTACCTAAAGAGTTTACGAAACTAGGCAACTTTTAAGTCAATTCTACTATAGCTAAAAGCATAAAGTATCTATTTTGTCTACTAAATCAGATAACGTTATTCCTTTGGTACATATAGAAAAACATCCTTTACTATATACCCATCTTGGAAGTATAATTTGTTTCCATATCCGACCTTCTCGACTCGGGAGTAAAAAAAGTTTGCATCCCAATCTACTTTAGACTTTTCTTTTGATCTTTTCTTGAAACTTAGTTGGTAAGTCGCAATCTTGTTGATCATGACCCGGCTAACGGATCAGGGGTTTCACAATCCTAACCTAACTTGTGTTTAGTATATAAGTAGAAACAGAGAATTGTTTGGTTTTTGTAGTAAAAGGTATTGATATTTCTCCTTACTTCATAGATTTTGAAAGTTTTGTTGGTTGTACTTCATAAACAGGATTATAATCCGAAACTTTCTGATTTTGGTCTTGCAAAAGATGGACCAGTTGGTGATAAGTCTCACGTTTCTACTCGCATTATGGGGACTTGTGGATATGCTGCTCCTGAATATATAATGACCGGTAACTTTTCTTAACCCCAATTATTTTCACATTTTCTGCGAAGTTGGACCAGTTGGTGATAAATCTCACACTTTTTTTTTTCACTTGAAAGAAGAAACCAAAGAGACTTTTAAAGCTTCTTTACATCAATGTTGGTTTTCAAAAAGCAAAGTTTGATGTACATTATCTCACAACATTATCCAGGTGTTATTTGTTTTCCTGTTTGTTTGAATCGTAGTCGCCAGTCTGACTTGTCTAAACTTAGTTCTCTGAGTCTGACTTGTCTAAACTAGTTCTCTGAGTCTGACTTGTCTTGGTCCGGAGCACCGTAGTCATTTCTGACAATGATCTCTTAATTCAACCTTATTTTTATGTCTGACTCAAACGAACCTCGAATCAGCCCGAGTTACGCCTTTCCTACAATTTAAACCACAGTTGGATAAAAACCAAAAGTTCTAAAATCGAACTTGAGTCAATTGGGATCTCGAGTCAGACTACGTATCTGAATTTGGACAAAGAAACACTACTTAAGCCTTCATTTTGCATATTCAAACAACTTTTTACTTACAAATTCTTGAAAATCGCAGGACATCTAACTCCAAGGAGTGATGTATACAGTTTTGGAGTCGTACTCCTCGAACTACTCACAGGAAGAAGATCTTTAGACAAGTCTCGACCAGCCCGAGAACAAAACCTCACAGAGTGGGCTCTCCCATTACTTAGTGAAAAGAAAAAACTACTCAACATTGTTGACCCGAGATTAGGAGGAGATTACCCAATGAAAGGAGTTAATAAAGCGGCTATGCTCGCTTATCATTGCCTTAACAAAAATCCGAAAGCTAGGCCTCTAATGAGAGACATCGTCGACTCTTTAGAACCTCTTCAAGCAATATCAGAACTACCGAATATCGTTCTTACTTCAACTACTAACAATGAAGTTCCGATAGTTGACTTGCGAAAGAAGGAAAACTTTTGATGTAAATTAAGGACACGGTTCAATTTATTTTCAACCTTCTTCTCCCATGTAAACGGATATCTTTCACGATGTAAATTGTCAGTTTGGGCTTTGAAGAGTTCCTTGATATAGAAAGAAACTGCAGTATCTTTCTAGCACTTGTTTCTTCTGTTAATCTTTTGACCACCAAAACATAGTTATGCTAGGCAATTCCAATATTATGAGGGGATGGGATTAACTTTGGTTGTTTCTTATGATGATTTCTTATGTGATTTGTAACTTATATGGGGAGTGTATGACAAAATGTTGTTTATGGATACATTTCAAGTACAGATATTTTAGTTATCCGAAATTAAAATATAACATTTTTGTAGATATCTATTGCCACCTCATCACCACACTTCGTGAAAAACTTATAGAAGGGACCACAAAAGTAGACTTATTCCAGACTTAAATATGAATCAACCATCCGTCAAGAGAGTGAAAAAGTCATCAAGCGAGAGAAAGAGTTGACATAGAAATCAGTATCGTTGATGTCGTTTAAGTTTGGTATAGACTTTACTTGTAACATTTTCTAGCATTGCTCATAATTCACTCATGTGTTTAGGTTATCCTTTTATAACAAGTTTGAGTCAGGATTTTGACTCGAATAGGGTCGTCTTTTACCCATGTATTTACGCGAGTGCTATATAAGAAAAGAAAATTGACTTAATTTGTAACTTGCCGACTTGCTTTTACTACAAACACCTGTACAAAAGTTTCAAAATTTTGCTTCAAAATCATCACCAAACCTTTCTTTGCTACTTCTTTGAAAATATTTTAACTAGTGCTTTGGGGAAATAAGTAAAATTTCCTGAGCAATACAATTTGAGCAATATAATTTGGGTGGAAACAAAATATTTTTGTTTCCTCTAAACATCACCCTTTCAATTTTTTTTTATTCGCTTCTTCTCCTCTCATCTCAATTATAAATCCGGCGACCTCCACCAGATTTCAGCGACTTCTGCTATTAATGCCGGCGATCACCATCAACATTCTTCTTTCTTCTCTCTCTTGACTTTTCACTCTCCTCTTATCCTCTCTCCCTCTCTTACGAAATTTCCGGCGAAGGGGATCTCCCTTCGCCGAAACTGTTAAAAAAAAAGAATGGAAATGGGAAGAAGAGATGAAGAGGCAGGTAAAGGAGAGGAGAAGAGAGAGGAGAAGAGAGAGGAGAATAGAGAGAGGGAAGCGAGAAGAGAGAAGAAAGAAGAGAGAAGAGAGAAGAGAGAAGAGAGAGAGAAACCCGTCGTCGCCGGCCATTTCCAGCCGGCACCTTCATTCCGGCGACTTGAGGGGGAGTGTTTGGTTTGACTTTTTTTGGTTTTCCACCGTCTTCTGCTTTCCCCAAAACATTGTAGTGGGACTCAACCACAATCAAACAATTTATGGTGGCCCTAAATCAAATTAACTCAAAAACTCTTGGCCAATGTCTCTTTAACCGTTATATTCGTTACAATCTCATTTTCTAGGGTTTCTTATTCAAAGAAAGAAAATCAAAAGCAGAACAGAAGAGATGAACAAAACAAAAAAGTAATAATCTCTCTCTTTCTCACTCTAACAATTTTTTGTTTCAAACTCTCTCTCTTTCTCTCTCTTACTCTCTCTTACATTAATTATGAGGAACCCTAATGTTCACAAAGTTACAGGTTATTATGGAAACCATAACAAATATACAAAAACCCTCTACTGTTCTTCAAATAAACCCCACAAAAAAATCGAAGAAAACTGAGAAAAAAATGAACTATAGATTTACATTTCCAAACCTCACTCACAAATCAACAACAAAAAATCACGAAAGAATGGTAAATTACAATAATGATTGTTCTTCTTTATAAGAATTGAGGGAAAAAAAAATCAAACCCTTTATTAATCGGTTCGCTGTAACAGGAAATGAAACTCGGAGTTTTGACGAAGAAGAGGTGGTGGTTCAACGATCACATCGGAAGGACTCATTTCATTGAAGAATTTTGATAGGTCATCTAAAGAGAAAGGTATGCTGCAATTTTACCAACCAAATGATAAACATTTTATTAGGGTTTTATTGCCTGTTGTTAATTTTTTAGGTAAATGCGAAAAACAAGGCCGGAGATTTAGTTACCTGGAATCAACGTCGAGTAAGAATGAATTGTTACTATTTGGCATATTGATTGTATCTTCAGTCATCAAAACCCTCATCTTTGCTATGACCTGAATACAAATTTGAATAAATGTTGAATTAAAGCCTGAAAATTGGTAGATATGAAATTCTTTATTGTAATGTTTAAGTGAAGGAAAACTTACGTCTTGAGATAACCCTTGTGTTGCATATTTGTCATCCCAAAACATTGTCCCAATTCGATAAATTTGCGGGATACTTAAGGCCTATAAAATAAAATGGGTTTATAATTTTAGTTGAGCTTACAATCCATATCTTAGAAAGACTTGGTAGGCGTTTGAGAATTCAAAAGGCGTAGATTTTGTTTGGTTAAGTTACCGGGCAAAGTTCACTTGTGATCTCATCCAAAGATTTGGTAGGTTTTTGATGTGAAACCTGAAAATATATGAAATATAATATATGTTAGTTAAAAGCTTAACGGTAGAGCTGGTATAGAAAATAGTCTGATGATTTGTGATCGAGGAACTTACCAGAAAGGCAACAGCTTGCCGTATGTGTTGAAGTTCATCCCATGCTGATCCAGCAAACTGAAAGATGGTAGTATACTATAAAGTTTGCTTCTTCATTACTTATTGAATGGATTACAGATTACTCAAATAAAAATTTCATGTTAGATATCTTACCTGTTCTGTTGCTTTGGAGCACCATTGTTCTAGTTCTTGCAAACCAGCTTTAACATACTCTCCATTGCTAAATGAGCAGCATTCACGACGAAGTAATAAACTGCAACCAAAATAAAAGAAACTTGCATTAGTAAACTTTTTGTTTGAACGTTGAAGTAAATATTGATGCCAATCCAGGTAGTAAAAAGCTACTAACCTATTCAGAAGCTGCACATTTATGAACGAGAACACCTGGGTGAAGGTTTTCCTTATGATTACAGCTGGGACCTACAAAAGTTGGGAGACGTTAATTTAACACATAAAAGCATCTTTCTATTCTCAAACTACTTAATTAAGACTTGAGAAATTTATGCTTATCGAAGCTTATTTACTTACATAATTCTCTTGCATTGTTTCCAGCGTGTTATTCATGCTCTTTACGATGCTCTGCCAGTGTATGATTGATGCTTGTTGTTTTGCAACTATGTTTGAGTGCATATTCTTAGATGCGCCTCTTATGGATCTTGCCCTGGTTGATCTTGGTGCCTGTTTATTGGATTTAGTTGATTCAGTTCTAGTCATGGAAGGCTGCAGCTATATGCAGTTTCTGTTTGGTTGACTACAGTCATGTGTTCACGCTATATGAAATCCTTACCTGTATGCAGAGGTTCAAGAATGGGCTAATTTCTTTCTTCAAACTATCACGGATCATTCCATATATTTTCTCCACGTAAGCAGTTAGGTGTTGCTTAAATAGTAAAGCGGGATATTTTGCTTCAACTCTTGATTTCTCTGTCTTCCCTACCATTCCACTGTACCCGCTTGATATTGGAGATGTCCGTAAACCCTGAAGAAAGAAAATTCACAGTTTAGTCTGCTATATTTCTTCCCATAAACTAATTTTAAATATCAATACTGAAATTATCTAGTAGAGCTTACTTGTGCCATCCTTCCGAACAAAGTTGTGGGGGAGGCTCGACTACGGTGTCTGTGTGCACTCATTGGTGAATTGCTTGCCTTGAGTGTATTTTGTAGAAGAAATAGAAGGGTGGAAGTTGTTGCTAGCCAATATGCTAACTCATTCACATTCTCCTGATCCTGTAAGGCAAAATAAAAGAAATTTAATATAAGTATAAAGTCCTAATGAGTTCTTAGTTCTGCAATTAGTAATTGATAAAGATAATGCAAGAAAATGATAGGTTCAGGATCAGGAGATAGACCCTACCTCAACGGAGTCCCTGATTGTGTGAATAATTCGATCAAATATGTTTGTCTTATCTGCTTCAAAGGATCTCCATTGAAGAAGAGCTCTATAGACAATGCATGCAGCAACTGGTTTGTTATTGTCAAACCGCTTATCTTCAACCAGGCATTTGATAAGTACATCGTGGTTTTCCTGGTTCGAATTATAGAAGAAAAGAAAAGTACCCAATATTGATCAGTAAGACTCGTTTTGGTAATTATGGTTTATCATTTGGAAATACCAAATATTTGAACTAGACAACTACATACTTGCTGCCTGTCTGTTAGAGACTTCTGTTTCGTTAATGGCGTTGATACATACTCCCTCTCCTGCAAGCAGATTTTACTCAGTCAGTATTCTTTTTCTCTTCCACACAAGTAAAGAATAAACCATAATATCATATAAAGCTGCAAAACAAGCTTAATATTGATCAACACCCTTTTGTGGTGAAATTTAATCCTATATCTAGCACATACTTGTGGTGTATTCAAAGTCTTGACTTGTTCTTCGTTTTGATGTCCATTCTCAAGGCTCTGCGAAATAGCAAGTTGTCAGTAACTCTAAGAAAAGGTTAGTCCCAGCAGCTAGGAAAGGGGAGTTAGACCCAGTTACCTTAAGAACTGGTTCTTGGATAGGTTTGGGAGTAACAATTTCGGGTACAACAACTGGTGCTTGGATTGTTTCAGAAGCAACCAGCTCTCGTACAACAACTGGTGCTTGGATAGTTTCAGAAGCAACCCGCTCTTGTACAACAACTGGTGTTGGTATAGTTTCAGAAGTAACAATCTGTTGTACAATAACTGGTGCCTGGTTTCGGAGCAACTCATTCTCTGCCTCCAGCTTAGCAATTTTGCTCTCAAGCCTGGACATGAAAGTAAGATTTTTCAGAATGCTGCTACGCTTGTTTTGGAGGACTTTTAGACTAGCGTGAAGGAGAAGATAAGCTACATTCTAAATTACATAACCGTTAGTCGAAGTTCTCAAATGATACTCACGTTTTTACTTCTTCAGAGAGTTCATCATTTGTTGATGATGCAACAAGAGCTTGTTGACGTAGAACCTGGTTCTCAGATTCCAAGTTGGACACGTTCACATCCAGACTAGAGCATGTCAAAGACATAATAACAAGTCAAAACCTTATCCCTTACTGTTTAGCTTGCTCTAGTTAAAGTTTATTTGTGGTCTGATTTTCATTACCTTTCTATTGTTTCTTGAAGCTCAGATATCTTTGACTGCGATTCTTTTACCTCGATTTCCCTCGCTTCACTCTCTTTTTGGATAGCAGAATATTTTGTTTCGAATTCCTCAATCTTTTTCTTCAGTTCACTTAGTTCACCCTAAGAAATTCATTTTTTGTTTAGATGAGGCAGTTCTCAGTATTCAATGTTGAAAAGGGGGCACGTTCTTACCTCCAATTCCTCGTTGCGATTAGTTAACAACTCTACAGCGGTGTTATCTACAATTGGAACCTCTTTGATTACTGGAGGTGCTTCTTCGATGGCTATTCTTGCTGCTTCTTTCTCCTGGATGATTGCAGCATGTGCTTCTTCTAATCGTCCTTGCATTTCATTCATCACTGCTTGCAACTTCGCGATTTCGTGTCCTTTTGCTTCTTCAAGGTCAACCTGAAAACAATATTTTTTGCCTAATGAGCTCAGAAGGGCATCAGTCATTCGATTATGCCTTTAACTTCAAGGTCTAATATGTTATTGTTTGAGGTGTGTTTTCTAGTCAAGATTCATAACAAGTTCAATATGAGTGAAGAAAGTCTCACAATGCTTGTTTAAGATTTTATATGATCAAGGTTACCAGTACTCTTTGGCATGTCATATTTGATCTTTTTAAGCTAATAAAAATCGCCTTGGTTTAACAAGAAAAAAAGAAGAAGAATACCCTCATTTTCTTTTCAAGATCTAGTCGCCATGTTAACTCTTCAACCTTCTTCTCCAACTTGTCCTTAGCCTCCTTAAGTGCTCCTGTTTCTCTGGCAGCCTGTTGCAATCCACTTGTTATTGACTCTGGACCATTTTCTTTGAATGGGAACAGTAAACTCCTAATGAAGTAGAAAATCTATACATACAAAGTGCAAATAGACATTGAAAAGGAGGAAAAGCATACCATCTTGAGCTTTCTTAGCTCTTTTCTTCCTATCCGCCCTCTCCAGAGACACTGAAGTGTAAGTGTGGCCTTCTTTTGATGCTTATATGAGGAAAGAGCTTTGTAACTACGCCATCGAGTCTGTAAGGAACAATAATTGATAGGTTATATAGTTTTTTTTCCTGAAGGGAAATAGCTGAACTTAGTTTTCATGTGCTTTTTCTTCTAGTAGCCATATATGTAGTATTATCAAAATCACACCAGACAGATTTTTCTACCTGAATAATGATCGAAGCCTTAGTTCTTCTTCTGTGTCTATATTCATTACGAGCTGCCATGGCACGCAGTCCTGTTTGAATAACTATAGCTGATGCTCGCAGCTCTGTGTATGCTTTTCTGGCTCTATGGGCACGTGCATACTTCTGAATACAGATTGAAGCAGCTTCCCTTCTCATGTTCCCGTATAGTTTCCGTGCAAGCTGTGCTGCATAAGGAAGAGGTATCTGTCAATACCTCTCTATCTCTATACTTATTCATATTTTTCCTCGTGAAATATTAAGTTATTCAGTAAGAATAATACCTCTCCATAATTTCTGCAAATTGATTGTGGCTCTCCGGAGGGCAATATATTCTTTTCGGGTGAGATATGTTCGGATTTGTCTCTGGATGTGTCTTGCTGCATGGGCTAAGACTTCAGCTCTTCGAGCATCTAGTTCAGCCATTTGTCCGGCTCTAAGGAACACCTTCGTTTTCCCTATCTGAAATATGATATTGATTGGGAGTTTAGTGCAACACTTTACAGAGATTTGATAATAGTCAATAAAGACCCCCATTCTATCTTTCAAAAATGTACCTGATAACCCTTCAACCCCATTCTGTCACATATAGATGCACAAGCTGCTTTCTCATCAGATCTGCCTCATGATAAATAAGAGAAGGATTCAGAGGTAAAATTGCAAGTGGAGAATCTATTAACCTTCTACTGTGCCAATAAAAGAGAAGATTGATGTGGGTAATTCTTTCTGTAACTAATTTGCTTATGTTGGTTCCAATCTGTTTACAGTTGTCTAAGATATCTTAGGGCCGAAGTATGAAGTTTGGCAATTTTAACAGGTATCAGACTGTTAGCTGAACTGGTTGCTGCTCTATGATATACCTTAGGATCACAGTTTCAGTACTATACTAGTTAAAAAGTAACAAATAAAAACAAAAACCAGAAGCTTTCAGGTTTATGAAGTTATACCCGTCCAGAACATCTGGTGCGAGCATACCGAAACGATCAAGGAATTCATCAAATGTTCTCTTGGTCGGGTACCCAGCACAACTGATCCTAATAGCTTCTAGAACTCCCTGTTAAGTATCCACCAAACAAAATTTGTCAGTAGAAGCAACTTCACAAAAAAATCATATTCGTTTGGAAAGATGGTACTTACTCCACATCTCAACTGGTTTAAGACATTGAAGTTCTCGAAGATCCCAGGCTTTAGTACAGTATTGGGTTTCACACATCTGATGTAATGTGGCTCTGTGGTGCTCAGTGTTTCCATTAGAGCTTGAAGTTGTTGCTATTCATTCAAAGTTTCAAAAAAAAAAGATTATCTCAAAGTCAGAGAGGTAACACCGGTAAACTTTTACCCTATATATCTTTGTTTTAAATTCACATACCTTGAAACGTGTACCAATGGAGGAGAATTTGGATTGTTTTGAGCTATCCTCGGGCAATGGAGGAAAGAGATTTGCAACAAAAGGGCACTTTGAATCATCCAATAGAGCTTGATGTTCAGCGACAACATAGTCCTTGTTCTTGTCTAGGAAATGATCTGCTTGATAGGTAACCTTTTCGTCGAAATTTTATTGCAGTGAGAGCCGATACATTTTTGAATAATTAACTTGAATAATCAAACATAAATCTTAGGTTTCTGCTTACATCACCCGCGTAATGGTTGACTGTGAAATCTGTCCTTGAAAGCTTCGGCTTGGTAAAACGCTTGTGGTTTTTATATGTTTGATACATTTTTTGTGCGAAAGTCTCGTGGGTTGATTTCGGAAACATACTGCAGTGAAGTGAAAATATCAGCATGGTTACGAAGTCAGGTTAGGTTTCCAACCTTTTATCCACTTCAATTGTAGTCTAGAATACGATATAATAACCCAGTTCAAAGAACATTAATGCTTATGACTTAATAAGTTCAAAATATTCTTACCATGCTTCATCAAGAAGAGCAATTATGCCTCCTGGTTTCTGCATTCAAGTATATTATTAAAACCTTTCAATATTTCTTGCTCTGAGGATTGGTAGTCATGCTATGAAATTCAGTGCTGTTGATCTATGCAAATGAAATACCTTTTCGATAAGATCCAATACATCTTGATTGTCCACAAACTCAACATAACTCCAGTTGATCTCTTCTTTTGTATATTCCTCTTGCTCCATTTTAAATACATGCTGCATCATATTTCATGTTTTATCAGTTATTGCAAATCCTTATGCTTTATACATTTTTTGGGAATTGAAGTTTATAAATTTTCTTGAATTCTTACTTGGTTGAAATGTTGTTGCAGTTTCTCATTTGTTAGGTTGATACATAACTGCTCAAAACTACCGGATAATTCACATCATTAGATTTACGTATTTTTTGTGGCACAGCTTCTTTTGGAATTTAATTAGAGTCACCATTTTTACCTGTTGACCTTGAAGCTCTCAAACCCATAAATATCTAGCACTCCAATTAAGCTGGCAGCGTTAGGATCTTGACCAATAGAATTGTTGATTTTATCGACAATCCTGTTATAGTTTGTAAAAGTAACTTTCAAATTGCGCGTACTGTACATCATAATTTTGGGAACATTGGGTAGCCTAATTCTTCTTACCAGTCAAATAGTCTAGAGTACACTGTCTTTGCTAAGGCATCACGATTTGATGCTGCTGAAGCTGGATCAAGAAACTTCGTAATGTTACCATCTGGGGTTACTATAACACGTTTTGTGAGTGAGTCTTCAAGTGCCTTATCATCACACCTGGATAAAAAAATTAAATTGAGAAACAAATTGGATACTTGCAAATTCAAGATAATCGATTAAGTTTAGATCAGAAAAGTTAATAGATTCCAACATGAGTAGTTCCGCAACTGTTTGTAGATGGAAACTTGACTTCTGATCTTTCAGTTTAGATGAATCTACTTCTTCTCCTTTGACAAAGTTAATGTTTCCAAGATGAAGAATTGCTGCCACTACACGGAATATCGCATCCTACACAAGGTAGAACATTTTATAAATTTCTGAATTACTAAAAACTGATTCCTGTTTTGAGTTTAGGTCTTGATATATTACCTGCTCTTCTTGGCTGATACCAACAATATCCATAGCATTTCTCGTTTCAAGATACTCTCTGGCATCATCTACATTTGCTACTTCGTAACAGTTTGTTTGATTAAGATAATGGAAATTTCTCGGATTTTCTAGCTTGAACCTTTTGATATCCTGAAATAGATCATCATAATCACTTGGTTAAATAACACGAAGTCAGCAAGAAACACTTGGATATGCTCATTAGGCTTACCTCAGGTGGTGCATTACAAAGCATGTAAAAGCAATGATAATTCCTCTCAGGATCATTCACTTGGCAAA
>BEHA01000799.1:1297024-1325798 GCA_002897215.1 Eschscholzia californica subsp. californica
TGTGCCATCACTCTAGGGTTTATCGTGGGTCCCATAGTATGCTACTTTTTGTGATGTGCTTTTTGAGTTGAATCTTTTTTGGGCGGTGGAGTGGCCGAGCTGGGAAACAAAATTGGATCTCTTTTTAGCCGTTGGATCCAGATGGCTACAATCCAGTGGTTTTGAGAGGATGAAAGCTTGGCATTGGTGGGTCCCTCTGGTACTCTTTCTATACAATGCTTTCCGACAAAGCCATTATCAAAAATGATTTTAATTTAGTAATTTAATCCTTTTATATTAAGGCAAAATTAATTAGTGTTATTTTCCAAATAGTCCCCAGCTTTGTGACCAGCTTCCTACCTAGCTCCCTACTTTATCGAAAATACCAGATAGCCCATTTTTTAGCTACAATTATAACTCCGTTAACTAGTCACCATTTCTCTCTCCTCCATCTCATAACCTCTCTCTGCCACCTCATCGTCTTCATTGGCAGGTCTTCATTGGCAAGGTCGTCGACCACTAATTTTTCGGTTGGCGACCTTCAAACATAAAAATATATATGTATATTTTTTCTCTCTCCTTTCTCTCTCTAAATTTTTTTTCAGTCATCTCTCTCTTTCTATGTATGTATATATATATATATATATTCTAGTTTAGTACTCCAGATGTGATCAACTTCTATTTAATCCCTATATTTGACTGACTTTCATTTTGACATCCTTTGTACGAATAATGATAGGGAACAAGAAAAGCTAGACAGACTCTTGACATACATATTATGTGGCTTTCCGTGATTCGTTGTCTAGTAAATTTGAATCATCAAAAACACGAATCACAGTAAACCACATTAGATGTATGTCCAGAGCCTGTCTAGTTTTTCTTGTTCCCCTATCATTACTCGAAAAATATTACTTCTACCATTTCATTTCTTTTGCATTTTTATCCGTTGTGTTCTTTTCTTCTCTCATGAATCTTCATCTTCATCTTCCTCCCCAATTTTCTTTCTCTCACTCCCCCTCACTCCTTCCTCTATCTTCACCATCTATATATGGCAGAGAGAGAAGAAGGTTACGTTAAATAGAGAAAAGGTGAGGGGAAATACATAAAGAAGATTGACGAGATTACGAGAGTAAGAAATAAGATTGAGAGAAGAAAAAAAAGGACAAAGTGTAGAATATTATAGTATTAGGTCCATATTTGTAATTAAAGAACCGAAAAAAGGACAAAATGTTCAGTCTTATTGAAAGTAAAAAAAGATCACCCCACGCTCTGATTATCAATAAATTGATTTTGTTATTGATACTATATTCAGTCTTAATCTTGATCAGTGTAAAGGGTTGGTGGTGACTATGAGTTTTTAGAATCTAATCTGATGGTTGTAAGGTTCTTTGCATTCATTTTTGTTGAACTTAGGGTTTGACTTTGACAAATTTAGTCTAGAAGGAGCATTATAAAAGAATCTTATTAGATTATATCATTTAGCATGTAAAAAACATGAATCATATTATAGTATTAGGTTCATATTTGTAATTAAGGAACAGATATATTATGAGTTCATAGCTAATTATTTAAATGACTTTGTCGCATACCTGAAACTTGTCATTGTTCACATTTTGTCAAACATATTACTTCAGGATTATAATACGATGAAACACCATTTATAACAAAAAAGTTTTGTTAGTTCTACTGAAGGGCCAAGGGCAGGCAGAATAAGCACATTGTAAGATACAGAACCAAACCAATAAGTTAGCTTTAAGTAGGGGAGTTTATGACTACACAAAAACATATTAGCATATACTTGGATATAATGATAAGGAAATTCACTACTCCTCCTAAATTTTGGACAAAATGTTGGAGAAAAATTTGCCTCGATAAAAGGATAGGTATTTGTGTTTTGCGCAGTCTTCTGAATTGAAACAAGATTTTCTATAACCTAAAAACTACTCGTATTGTTATGTGATATTGACTTGTATTAAGATTATATAAAACATTCAACATTTTCTCCTATTCAAAGTCAAAAAATATGGAAACATAAATACTCAATAACAGTTCAATATAAAATGGATTATTTCTAAAAATTTCAAGAGCCAAAATGATTTTATAAATATTTTTTTAGGGGTAATTCTTTTTGGTTTCCTATTTGTTGACCAATTTTCTTTTTATCCTCATATTTTTTGTAAATTCAATTTTAGCTCTCTGTACTTGATGATTTATTTACGAAGGCTCTAAACTATCTTTAATTTCAAAACTACTCTTATTATTACAACTTCTAATTTTCCTTACCTTTTTGAGTTGTTAATGACTTCTAAGGAGGAAGATTAAATCTCTTACCGGTCCAACCAAGAGTTGTTGCCAACTTACGATTTTCTTTATTAGTTGGTTGGTTGTTGTTAATTACATTTTATTTGCTAGTGTTGGAGAAGAAACCATTACTAACAACGGAAATTATTAGTCTTAAATTATCTTCCATTGATATCTATACAAATCACAACACAATTTTTTTTTCTGCGAAGGCTTAATTGCTTTACAACATCAGAATATTTCCATCTTGTTTTGCTCGGGGAGATTTTATGGGTCAATATTGACAGCTTCAAGTTTAGTGGGCATGGCCCAAACTTTTAAGGGCTGAAAGGGTATTTCCAACTTTTTAGGGATCTTTAGGCCCATATTAATGGAGGTGAAACGGTACGCCCCCAATTGCTGACATCTTATTGGGCACATCTCTTATAAGTATTTTCTTAGAGTGGGACCCACAGTCTTATTTAATGGCCAGCGTTTTTCGGAAAGCTAAATAGTTTACGCGGTGTGAAATTTTAAATGTACTATGCAAAATTTTGAAAATTTCCAGGGAAACATATTTTATGGGCAATATTTTTTAACTCTCTCTCCCCACCACTCTTTGTCTTCTTTTCCGGTCGGCGACCTGGTCGAAGAAGACAGAGAGAGTGGTGGTGAGAGAGAGAGAGAGGTGAGGTGGGGAGAGAGAGGTAAAAAATATTCCCCATATAATAAAATTGTCAAACAAAATTGACCAAGTCTTCACACCTCGAAACTATTTTGCTTTCCCCAAAGCGCTGGCTCATTACTCACATTGTTTCAGACCAATTGCTTTCAAGTGTGTCATTCTCTTTTACTTTCTCTCCTCCAATTATCTAGTAGTATCATCTTTGATTTTTAATCAATAGCTTAATGTTCTCACAATCATCAAACACAACACGCCCATGCCAAACAAATATCATGATCATGGTCCATTATACACATTGTTCTAGGCCCTCTAGACAGGTATTTGGCAAAGTCCAAAATGAGCCCATTCATCAGAGGAGTGGGGCAATTCCTCCTCGAATTAGCGCGGACCGAGAGAATTGGTCGCCCGGTGACGGAGATAATGAAAGAGATTTCTCTATTTCTATTTTACAAATGAAAGAGAGAGAGGGGGAGATTTCAACGGTGATGGTATCTATGCGCGACAAGTATCCCTACCAGAGTACTTAGACGGACATGATCTAGTGAGAGAAAGTGTTATATTTTTCTCCCGGAAAATTAGACAATAAAGTTTGGACTAGTTGGAGAGGTGAGAGGACTTACGTCCACTTCACGTGTGAGTCACAAAATTCATATTTAAAGGGTTGGATGGATGGATACATGGGAAATGAATGAATGATTACAAACCTAAGATCTAAACAAAAGCATACCACATGATGAGCTTAGCTGTTTCACTAAGTAAGAAGAGAATATCATTATTCAATCCTTTCTTTCTCTCCATATAAATTTTATATTCTTAATCCAACTGCATTTATATCCTACAGCTCAAATATAAAATCCCAAACAAGCATTTGGTAGGTATATATATAATCAGGCTATATGACCATTTTAATGGTGAGAATGATAATTGAAACCTAATCACAACCATGTCAAACTCTGTTAATTCTTTATCGATGATTTCTGATCTTGAGTAGTTAAATATATGTTTACCCGAGATAAATTCGACGTTATAAACAATTCATTATCTAAGGGGTGAACAACGAATAAGTGGAAACAAGATGATCTCCTTCAATTGTGTAGCTGCCAATGAGATTACAATGACAAAAGAGACAGGGAAAGTAAGTAAGACTATTGAATAACACAAACACAGCCTCAAACACCTTCATCTTCTTCGTCCGAATCTCCCGATTCGCTGAAAAAATGTAATAAGTTACAAAAGTAAGTTAGTTGCAGATAATTTTGTTTAATAGAAAATATGAGTGAGAAATATTATGGGTGTTTTAGTGTTTACAGTCTAGTAATGAGGTAATGGTATCATAGATACTCGAATACACAAACTTTAGTAATATTTTAGCTTTGTGACCATGATAACCAACAACCCTTGTTCTAAAGGTTTGAAAATTATAAAATAAATATCTAAATTTTGAGATGATAGTGAATGAGTTCTCTACTTCTCTCCAATTCAACCTCAGGACATGAATAAAATCTTGTACAAGGTAATTTTTCAAGAGCGAATACCTGGATTCTAGGGAGTGCTGCCATCTCTTTTTCTTACTGGTGGGAGTACGTTGTCAAAGGAGTCAGTGTACTGCTCGGGTATTTTGAACACAGGAAGAAGATGAATTCCTTCAAGAAAGAGTCACAAAAGCGTCAATCTGCTATATATTTCTTGCAGATTCCTTCAGTATCCCTCAGTCAAACAATCAATTTTCTGTATACCTATACATTTTGTTAGATTTGTAACATTTCTGTATTGCCAATTTTCTAGAAATAAGGACGCGAAATCTGTTATAACGAAGAAAAATAATAATGGAAGTAAACACAAACAGAAGAGATTTACATGGTTCAGTTGATGAGATCTACTCTACGGCAAACAATGGTGTGATGATTTTCATTATGAATCATGAACAAGGTAACAGAGCTTTCTCCACCTAGAACTCAGCCGCCTCTAACTCTCTCCCCAAAACCCAAAACTAGGATACACGCCTTTACATTGATAACAAGCCTTTGTAAGACTAGAGCAAACATAAGTAAACGGGTCGAGCCAGGGCACAAGTTTAAACGCTTTCTCAGGTCACAAACCGAGTTAGGACATTGACCCATATTCAAAGCACTTCCAACAAAATCAATTTTACCTAGATAGGATAACGCCCGAGTGCGTGACTACAACCATCAATATGCCGTATACTACCTTGTCCATTTATAACTAGTATCTTCCAGCACAAACTCCATTTCCACCCAGCTCGGCTGGGAGAAGAGCCCATATCAGTTACACCTAAGGTATGCTTATTTGGAATGCTAATCTGGGTTGGGGCCTTGGGGAAGTTTACACTCTTCCTTAGAAAGAATAGATATACTCTATATGTTTATGCTAAAAGATATAATCCCCACAAAACTCAAATCGCGAGCACTTATATCAAGTTAATGATCACAGAAGTACCCAAAAATTGAGCCGGACTACTCGAATTCTCTTTGTATGGTTTCAAATTTCCAGCAAATTGGATAATATGCTATAAACTAGTTTTGAGTGATACCTACCAAAATGACAAACTACATTAGCTGGACCTAAAGGTTATATTAAGATCAGTTTAACTCAGAAAAATTCAACTATCCTGAATATGATATGTAAGCTCATCAACTATTAACTGTAAATTGTTTTTAAACCATACCCACATAGTGAAAACTGAAAATTTAACCTAAAAGCATCAATTTCATTCACAATCAACATATAATCTAAAGATTCGATCTACCAAATACTAATCAAATAAAGCAACTAAACCTATTTTAACTGGAATTTTTAGGGCTTATCTTCATACCAAGCAACTAAACCACTTTGTTTGAACCCATGATCAATTATTACATCTAAGTTTCAATCTTGATTTGTAGCATGAGTAGCCAGTTTCTTTGAACCCATGATCAAATATTACATCTACTTTGAGTATTTATGTGTGTATCCACTTTGTAGCTAGCCATTTTGAGTACATCTATATTGAGTATTTTGAATATTTATTCGTAGCATCAGTAGAGTATTTAGGAAAACCCACTTTGGTTGAACTCATTTTGGATTATCTGAAATGAGTTATCTTATTGTGTAAATAGGGTTATCTAATTGTATAAATAACGTTCTCCATATGAAAGAGGTACTAATAAGTATTTGATTTTGTTTCATTTTGAGTATTTAGTTCATTTTTTCAAGTATTCACAGTGTTGGAACTAAGCTTATTATTTTTCAGGTGGTAGAACATAATTATGTTAGATAAATTCAATGTTATGGCTTTAGGGTTATGGACTGAACTATTTAGGGCTTCAAAACTGGACCACTGCTGCCAGGTAAGCTTTTCGCCCTTACTCATTTTGTAGCAAATCGATTTAGGGTTTGGTAGGGGTTTGAATTAGAAGGTTTTGGTTATAACTTTTCGTTTTATCATTTTCGATTTCACGGTCTTTATTTTTAGTTGTATCTTTTTCGAGGTTAGTTTTATGCATGGTCGAAGCAAGGCGTTAACTGACGGATAGATGGCACAGAGAAGGTTATTGTAGAGCAACTATCTTCATCCAAATTACATTCAACCTTGCGTTTTTCCCTTTTCAGTTCCATAAAGTTTATCATTCTTCTCTTTATTTTTCCCTCCATTTGAGATCTTCCTTTACGTCTTATAAGTGTCGCCTCCATATAATCTGAACAGGGTTTATTCTTATTAATTTGACAGGGATCACTTACAAATAATGGTTACTATGGATTTGTTATATGGTTGATGCGTTCGAAGACGAGAAGGAAGAAGCAAACAATGCCAATCCAGGAGTACCTTCAAGATGCTAAGTCTGATATAGAAACTAGGGTCTTATTAGCTTTCATTTTAAATTTTCAGTTTAGGATTTCCTTTTGACGTTCAAGTAAGTTAATTGGGTTGGTTAATGGCCAATCCTTGGAAAAGATAAAACTTAGTACTAAGCAAAGTAAACCTATTTTAACTAAAGTTTAAGGTTTTGATTTGTAACATCAATACTCACTTTGTTCAAACCCATTTTGCGTTCTCTAATTTTGTAAAGATGGTTTTTTATAATATGAATCATTGTTTTTTTTTTTTGATGTTTTTACATAACTTTCTCTAAAGTAAAACCTACTTCGGCTGAGATCTTTTGTAATTATGTACAAATCTAAGCCCACTAGACTGAACTATTTCGGGTCATCTGATTTTGTAAATAGGGCTCTCTATATTCATGGGTTGGTGTTTTTTGAAAAATTAATAATATCAGAGAGGACTAATAAATTTTGGTTTTGTTTCATTTTGGGTATGTGGTTCATCTTTTCAGGTATTTCACAGTGTTAGGATAACTAAGCGTTACCTTTTAATAATTTTCATTCAGGTGTCAGGACTATATACGAGAAGCTTTATATGAAGATGAATTCAATAATGAACGGACGACTGACATTGGAAATGCAGAATATAACAACGTAATATAGAAGACAAAGATTTAAAGGTTGTAATTCCAAAATTATTTTTTTCAATATATGCATTAAATATTACTTTTTAGGGTTTATCTTATGTAGGATTCCTGTGATTTTGGGGTTTGATTTAGGTTTCAATATGTTATTTGGTTTCCTTAGTTTTTTTCTCAAGTCATTGATAATTACACTAAATCGTTATGGTTTTCGCTACTGGTAGAACGTTCATCCTGCATTGCTGGTTCGGTTCGTGGGGGATCATCAATCTGAGTAGGCATATTACAACTTTGATGCCGATACAACTGCGTCATTAAGAGCAGGGTCTCATGCCTTCGGGAGATTAAGGTTCACTTGGTTCTCTGGGAGCCAAACCATCATGCCACTTGGTGTCAGATTCGAACGTGAAGAGGTAATCTCTCTCTCTCTCTCATAATAAAGCTCAAGATTATATTAACTTGGAACTCATATATATTGGACCCTTATTTGGCAATGTCTCGAAGTCCCTAACCATATTAGGGAAGATTCATTAAAACATAACTTTCCATGTAAGGAAAGTAGTTGATGAAACACATAATGCAATACAGAACTTAATGAAAGAATGGATTGACCTTCATTTATAACTAGAAGGCATGAGATAATACGTCTCGAAGGCCATCTTCTTACTCAGGAACATCTTTAAGTGGAAACATAGAGGTCACCCTATTGTATTTGAAATAAGTTTTCTTATTTTTGGTTTATTAATTTGTACCTTTGATCTGATGTATTAATTTATCCTTTCTTCGCAGCATTATTTGGATCGAAGACCTATTTGTCGAGCACACATTAACTCAGACTAAAGCCTTTTGTGGGTTTCAGTTTGTGGTGGTACTGTCAAAATAAATAACAATATGCCGGTTCATTAACCCTGGGGAAGTTGTGAAGCCAGGTAAGATGCAGTTTTTCATTGATAAGAACACTGTCAAATATATTGTGATCATGATATTTTCTGGTGGTATTGTCAAAATAAATAACAATATGAATGTGCAAATTTCACTATAGAATTTATTGACTCCTTGACTCCAGGGTAGTGACTCAAATGAGAGAAATGGAGGTGGAAGAATGTAGTGGAAACAACAATGCATGATGTGAACATGAAGGAATAGATGATCATTATGTACGAAGCTCAAGCTCACTAAACATACGAAGAGGATGAAGATATGTCTGTTGGTTCCAAAATGGTCTAATCTGCGCTATACAAAGAAGGCTAATGAATTGATGTTGATTATTTTTTGGCGTTTTTTCCTTAAACTGATTTTGAATGTTTAACTCATGTTATATCCACAAATGTTTGAGATTGTAAGTTTCACTCTTTAATGCGTTCACAGAACTGTCCGTGACCCATGGGCACGGGTTACACCCTCGTGTAGTGTAGAATGTAGATGGCTTTTAATAAAGCCCTTTAGGGTGACGTGTGACCTACTAAAGGGCATTATATGACTTTTACAAGTCTAATTTTCGTTCATGATAGTGTATGTGCTCATCCATTCTCATATTGTATTTCAATATCATGAATCTATGATGCAAATGTTATGTAATGACTCCAAATTTCTTTGTCAAAAAAATGTTATTACGATTGAAGGAACATTTCATTTGGGCCAAAAAAAGAGTGACTCCAATGGCTCAACAAAACCGAATTAATGATGCAGTGACTACATAATCAATAATGTCACCCAATATACTTTTTGTTAGGCCAAGTAGGATCGTGGATGATGGAATGATCACAATCGGCCAAATGGTAGGGTCATTTTTACAAAAGCGGGTAAGAGTTGGCGGGAAATTACTGGTTTAGTAGACAGACAAACAAACAGTTGAGTTTTCATAAATCACATGATGCAGAAAAAGAATTATGCATGAGAATGCCCAGAGAGGAAACCCTAATTGGGGACCTCCAACTCCAATCATCTCGTCGTTTTCTTCACTTTTTAGATTCCCCAAAAAGTACCTAATGCTCACGAGAAACATTACCCAAACCCTAGAATCCTAAAATATCAAATTTACTCCCCATTCTGGAAAGAAAACTATAATAACTACATTTTCTTTATCTTTCAATTTTACCTATTCCTTTTTTTCTTTCTTAAATTATTCATTGGTTCTGATTAAAGATTGTAAAATCCTTAGCTCAATTGATGCCAAACAAATCCTCTGTTTTTCCTCTGTAAAATCAGCCATTACCCATTGCTGAATTTCAAACTCCAATCACAAAGACATAAAATTTTGATTGTGGGATTAAATATATGGAGAAGAAAGACAGAAATTTGATACTACTAGTTTTCTTGGTGGTATTTGTTGGTTTATCAATTGATGTTGTTGTGGGACTAAATATATGGCCAATGCCAAAATCAGTGAGCTACTATAGAGGAGGAGGAGGAGGTCGAAAAACACTTTATCTAAGTAAAGATTTTCAACTCAATACATTTGGAAGCAAGTACAAGGATGAATCTAACATATTGAAAGATGGGGTTTCGAGGATACTTGATGTAATTGAAGCATCTCATGTCATTGATGAGAGTTCTAGTTCATCTCCTCATTCTTCTTTGATTAAGGGATTTCACGTCGTTATTAGCTCACCAAATGATGAGGTATTTATCAATTTCTACTTTCCCTTTCCCATTTTCTTACCTTTTTAGTACGTAGTAAGACGAATTGTATAGGTTATTGATTTTGAGTTGGATGACCGGAAACATAAATTGATGTTTAGCTATGAGAATGAATGGTGCTACATCTTTTGTGTCATAAACTGCAATTGTTGTATTCGTAAATTGGCTAACGAGTTGAGTTTGGTTTCTTCAGTTACAGTATGGGATCGATGAGTCCTACAAGTTGTCAATACCCTCATCTGGGAATCCAATTTTTGCACATCTTGAGGTATTTAGTTTATGCACTCGTCGCCCCTGCCTATCTTTTTCTATTTAGATATTCGACCATGTCGCTTTTGCCATTAGTCCTCTTCTTCTTCCGATTATGTAGTTGTCGAATCATGAGATGTTCTAGTTCAGGAGACCTTTCAAAATAATACACGAACATTAGTATATAACAATGGTGTCAATTTGGTTATCAACTTATCAAACATGTTTGCTTGATCTGCAAACTATGCAGGCACAGACAGTTTATGGGGCTCTACACGGATTGCAGGTAATTACCTTTTTTCAACATAGCGTGCTAAATTTACTTTTTTTTTTTCGGTTTAGGAACCACTCGTACTTTTTGAATCTTATGATATTTTTTTTTTCACATGATGAAATCCTGCCAGACCTTTAGCCAATTGTGTCACTTCAACTTCACAACTAGAAAAATTGAAGTTTATCAAGCTCCATGGACCATTTCTGACCAGCCAAGGTTTTCTTATCGAGGCCTTCTAATTGGTGAGGTGCTTTATAGTTGAAGAAATAGTATTGTTTCCATGTCTCAACTGGATGAATTGCTTTCAGATTAGTACTTATAATTGAGATTCGTGCAGATACATCCCGACACTATCAACCTCTGCCTATGATAAAGAAAGTTATTGATGCTATGGCCTACACAAAGTTGGTATAGTGAAACAACATTATTTGGATTTTCTTTCTCACAAAATAAACATTTTTATACTTGTTTATACATATCGTAACATATTTTCGTTGCACAGAATATATTACACTGGCACATTGTCGATTCACAATCATTTCCATTGGAAATACCATCATATCCAAACCTTTGGAATGGTGCATATACTTATTCAGAACGATATACGATGTCTGATGCAGCTGAAATCGTAGAGTATGTACTCTTTTTTACCTATAAGTACTTATTTCATCCTCACTCAACTTGCTATATATCTCTCTAACAAGGGGCGATGAACTCGACAGTTATGCTCGAAGACGTGGGATTAATGTATTGGCTGAGATTGATGTACCGGGGCATGCCCTCTCATGGTAGTTTTGATCTATCATTTTAGTAATTGAAGTTACCTTGAAGAGACTCAAAGTGGGTTTTATTAGTTTACAGGGGAAATGGGTATCCTTCACTTTGGCCATCACCAACTTGTCAGCAGCCACTTGATGTTAGTAATGAGTTTACCTTCAAAGTAATTGATGGAATTCTCTCAGGTTGGTTTCTTTCCTTCTCAATTTTTTTCCATTTCGATATCTAAATAAGCCGATTAGATGAAATTGTTACCTACTTTTTTTTTCTTTTCTTGTTCATCAGATTTCAGCAAGGTGTTCAAGTTCAAATTTGTTCACTTGGGAGGCGATGAAGTTAACACAAGTACTATGTTTTGTATTTCATCAAAATGCCTCTTTATTTGTAGTTTAATATCCGTCTAGGCCTCCAGTAGTCCATAGGTAGTGATAGTCCCACATCGCTTGGGGAGCGTCTGAAGTATGGACTATAAGTGTGTGCTCAAGCTTACTAGTGTCGAGGCCTTTTGAGACACGAGCCTTCTCCACGAACAAAACCCCGTAGCCATAGACCCAGTCTGAGTGTCAAAAGCGGGAACAAATAACGACTACTACTAAGGCTTGACGTGTTACATAGATGACAAAACCTCTACAACTCACTTTTAAGACGTGCTGTCTAATTTCAGGTTGCTGGAGGACAACACCACATGTAAAGAAATGGTAATCAACTATCTGAAAAAGCTCACATAATCGAATCATTTCTATCAACTTCACTACTTGATATTCACAATATATACATACATACTGATTTTCCTACTGATATAAATGCTACTTTCGTAATTCAAATGACGTGCAGGTTACTGAAACATCGTCTGAACGAGACAGAAGCTTATCAATACTTTGTCTTGCGAGCACAAAAGATAGCTTTATCTTATGGATATGAAATTGTTAACTGGTAGTATAAACTTTTGTTCTTATGATTCTTTAGTCGTGGTGAGCTTATTGTTATTCAAAAAAACTTAATCTTTTTAAGTTATCAGGGAAGAAACATTCAACAACTTCGGCAGCAAATTGAACCGAAAGACAATTGTTCACAACTGGTATACTTTCGATGGATGCAATTAAGTTTTTGTTATGAAGTGCTATGCTTTCAAGCTATTCAATTGATTATGATGTCTTTGACAGGCTAGGAGGCGATGTTGCTCCTCGAGTGGTTGCATCGGGGCTAAGATGCATAGCTAGTAACCAGGAAAACTGGTATCTCGACCACTTGAATACGACATGGAAGCAATTTTACATGAATGAACCACTTACAAATATCACAAACCCAAAACAACAAAAATTAGTAATTGGAGGTGAAGTATGTATGTGGGGAGAAGGTATTGACGGGTCCGATATTGAGCAGACCATATGGCCTCGTGCTGCAGCTGCTGCAGGTAAGCTAGTTTTCGAAAATGGCTTGTTATTTTTAGTACGACGTTACATTTTTAATACTAGTAGTGAGTGTTCTATGTTGTTGTATGAATGAAGAGCGGTTATGGACACAGTATGACAAGCTAGCTAAAGATCCAAGAGAAGTTACACAGAGGCTAGCTCGATTCAGGTGTTTGCTTAATCAGAGAGGCGTCGCTGCTGCTCCGTTAGCTGGACCAGGGCGAGTTGCCCCAGGGGATCCAGGGTCCTGTTTTAAGCAATAGATGAAACTTAAGTGATCCTCCTCTGTTGCCTATGATGAAACTTTATTCTATTTTCTTAAATTCTAAAATAGTAGTTTGTGAAAAAAGCATTTATCATTATTTTGTGCACAAATTTTTCTTTTTTTTCAGTATTTTTTTACAAAAAGGTCATGTTTCACATTGAGCACGGAGTCCTAAAATCGTCAGTCACGACCCTGATTTTTTACGGAAGGTAAAGTTAGAATAACCCTAAAAAATATATGACAATATTTGCAAAATATCAATAAACACGGAGAGTAAAGGAAAATAATTTCTAACCGATCATTTATTTATCTTCTATACCATATAAAGATAAGAAAAATTATTGTAGAAAATATATGGATTTATTATTGATTCTTCTTTTCCTTTCAAATTTTGTCATAAAAGAAAGAATAGCATAAGGGACACAAATCTTTTTTAATTTTTAACTCAATTAATCAAATTATTAATATCTTTTTAGAAGGAATAAGATTATATATAAACATATAGTATACTACTCTTCCTCATTATCCATGTCATTCTTCAAACCTAAAAAGAAAATGGGTACCCTAGTTTTCAAGCTTTTGTTATCATCTCTCTTATTTGTAGCTCTCCCATTCCAACCTACTACCGCTTATGGTGCAAAGTTCTTGTTTGACCTATTTCCAGAGGAAAATGTTCCTATGAACATCGACATCAATAATCTTTGTTCTTTTTGCAAAAACCCTAGTTTTTGCAAATCTTTACTTGCAATGGATTACAATGTTCCAACTTATGAGCTTTCGACACTAGCAAATATGGTTATTGGGTACGTACAGATTAACGCGACGGATGTTATAAATTATATAACTCCATTGCTCAATGCAGCTACAGATCAAAAGGAACACCTCCAGTATTGTAAAAGTAGGTATAGGGATTGTGTTGTTGATATGAAAACTAGTACTACTTTATTGAATTCAAAGGCTTATAAGGATCTTAAAAAATTTGCT
Organism: Eschscholzia californica subsp. californica; assembly: GCA_002897215.1. Taxonomy (NCBI): domain Eukaryota; kingdom Viridiplantae; phylum Streptophyta; class Magnoliopsida; order Ranunculales; family Papaveraceae; genus Eschscholzia; species Eschscholzia californica. The sequence goes on from BEHA01000799.1 coordinate 1,311,030, forward strand.
AGAAGTATTCAAGGTTATGCTGTTGCTTGTGAAGAGATATTTAAGACAGCACCTTCTTCTCCATCACTATTGACAGATGCTAATAATAGATTTTCTGATCTTGTTGATATACTTGTGGCTACTGCTTCTCTCCTTATAACTAGTACCGGATGAATATATATACCTTCATCCGTCGTTACCTCGTTTTTTTTTTTTCTATATATCTAACTTAATGAAACAATCATGGAATAAGAAAATGTATTTTTTTTTTTCTTTGCATTTGTATAGGAGTAATGCTATTTGGTCCAAATTTTGGAACTAATCACTGAGCGAATGGTGATGTGACCGATTCTAATTTGGTTGTCTATTTCTGTCGCCGCATAAACTAACTAATTGGAGTAGGCCCCATCACCATTCATTCTGTAGTCGGCTCTAAAATTCGGATCAAATAATAATTTTTTTTTGTTTTTGTCTACTGTAAATTATTATCTCAATCGATGAGTAAGATTTACTTACTAAAGTGGCACACTCTAGGACACTGGTTCAAATCATTGAAATCTTATATGGATTAGAAAAAACATTTGATATTTCTTTCCCCAATGCACAAGATCCATTATTTTTTCACTTGGCGATATCAAATAGGTTTGAGTATAGTTCAAAAAAAAAAGGTTTGAGTCGATAATTTTTTTACAACCTCATTTCGACATTTTGACGACCCCCGTATCTCGGATTTATCTCGGCTCAATATTATAGACATATATATCAAGATATCATATATATGATTGAGAATATCATTCTTCCTGTGATAGATATAATATATAACATGTTATATGTAAAATTTGGATGACTCCAGTGCGGCTTGAAGCCGCTAAGTTTGGGATTGAGAGCATTAATATATAAACTAAAATAGTTTTTTTTTCCCCCCTGGGAGTAACCTTAGAATCTTACTCAGATATTGATATGGTACCAGACTGATCACATACTTTCACCAACCAATTTTTCGAAATGGGGGGAAATAATAAAAATCAACAAGTATAGATTGTATCATTAAGACCCAAAATGGTTGTAGGATACTAGGATTCTTCTCTTCTATATAGACAAGCCCAATACTCTTTTTTTTCATTCTTCCTACAAACAAATTGAAGTAAACCAAAATGGGTTCTCTAATTTTCAAGATTTTGGTATCATCTCTTTTATTTTGTGTTCCCTCTCTCCACCCTTCAGCCACTATCACTTCAAATTCTGCTAGATATATTAATGGTATCAAGAAGCAGCAGGCAGATGTTCTTATGAACATCGACGTCGATAATCTCTGTTCTCTAACAAAAAACCCTAACTTTTGCAAATCTTTACTTGCAGAAGATTTCAATGTTCCAACTTACAACCTCCCAACACTAGCAAATATGGTTATCGGGTACGTAAAGCTTAACGCGACGGATGTTATAAACTATATAACTCCATTTCTGAATGCATCAACAGATCAAAAGGAACACCTTCAATATTGTAAAGATAAGTATAATGCTTGTCTTGGTGAAATGAAAACTCTTACTAGTTTCTTGAATTCCAAAGATTATAATGATCTTAAGAAATTTGCTCAAACTATTCCAGGTTATGCCATTACTTGTGAAGATATTTTTAAGACAGCACCTTCTGCTCCATCACCATTGACAGATGCTAATAAGAGATTTACTGATCTTGTTGATATACTTGTGGCTACTGCTTCTCTCCTTGCAAGTGGTAGTATTTGATTAAGCAATTTCATGAAACTACAAGAATGTAATTTGTTTTTGTTGTCATTTGTTAATGGGACTAAACTAATTATTCTAATGATTTTTTGGTTCAAGTAGTACTCTAACCTAATAAAAATATTGAGCATCTCCAATGCTAAACACACACACACAAAAAAAAAAAACTCCAAAGTTGTGTGTCCAAAGTTTGAACATAGGATCTCTAATTGATTTTATATTCTGTGGCTAAATACAGATCTTCTAAAATTCTGTTTGTCCGATGCGAATATCTGAAGTTACTTTATTTTGGTATTATTGTTTTGATTAAAAAAAAAAAATATACTAAGCTATTTTGAAGATTTAGTAATTATGTTTTTATTGGTTTAAATGTAAAAAATATTGAATTAAACAATTAGAGATGTCTTAAGAAGACTTTCTATAAATAATGTCTATTAAAATCTTTGTAATGTTAATCATCTCTACATCATCTTAAAAAACAAGTTGAGTTTTACATCAGAGAAGGTGTTAAAAGAAACGCTAAAATATCTGTGACAACCAGATGTTTTAAGATTGAGTGTTGCATTAGAGATGCTCTGAGATATGATATATCACAATTAAATTAAGAGTTGGCCGCTTGCTAATTTGCATTAAGTGTTTTTTTTTTCTTTAAACAAAAAAAATTAAAAATCATTACATAATATGACTATTGATACATCAAAAAGATACGATACGAAAATCTAACATGAGTTGAATTAGAACATTAACCGTCATGAAACACGACAGCTAGACTTTAATGCAAAGACGTCCAATCTGCTACTCCTACTAAGACTGTTTCTCATATTTGTATTTGAGCACTTCCATTGAACACTAATACGTTGTGGTGATAAAAGTCAAAAAGTGGATGGGAGATAAATATGGTCTCTCAATGATAGTCCTCTGAATACTAACCATTAACTTTTAATTTGATGTTAGGAATCATTTATTTTGAATACGAGAAGTGAAAGACTTGTGTGGAGAGAGATCAAATGAGCGAAAGATGAGAAGAAGACATATATGTTGTCCCACTTAACCAGAATTCATTTTGTCATCAGTCAACAAAACAGATCCTGCTTTGTTACATAGAACAGTGAAAAGTAAAAAAAAAATGGATAAATCATTGGGCAATTATTACATTGCCTTCCAAAAATTTACCATCCACATACGGAGGCTTTTTTCCTTATGGTTAAGGAAGATTAACATAAATACACAAAAGAGAAGGATAACAAAAGTGGCTAACCAAATATTCGAAAAAAAAAAAAGTGACTAACCAAATTCATATATTAATCCACCTCCTATATCATCTGTTATACTATTGTAAAACAAAACAACCAAGAAACCTAACCCCAATTTATGTAATAAGAAAAATAATATCATCGAACAAGGGCAGGAAGATGGTGCAAGAAAGGAGCAAAAAAAACTAAGATTAAAAAAAAAACAATCAAAGCAAAGATCCAGAAGACAGAAAACGAAATCAGAAGAGTTGAAAAGAGACTAGGGGAAGAACAAATATAATGGATGTCTCAGTCATTGCCTCTTCCATTTTTTTTTGCTTAGTTTCAATCTTCTTTCTTCTTCTGCGTTAACAATTTCTGTTTCAAAAGTGAACATCATTCCTCTCCCTGCCACAGATTAATATAGATACTCATGGTTAGAGATTTTACAGATAAGATAGATTTGTAAACAAAGTCTTAGTTTAACACAATAACACCCGACTACAGCACTTTTTCATTTGTAATTTTATTGTGACCCTATATGGTAAAACCTCTCGAATATATATAAACATATAACCTACTTGGGCAACCCAGAACTTTTTCATTCCGTTTTAATTGGAATTCAGTAATAGAATTTGTTAATACTCCATAATTCAATATAACATTTCACCTTTCCAAAAAAAAATATAACATTTCACCAAAGATATCCTTGAGTAGGGGGTGGGGGGATCCTTCTTGTTCCAGTTTAGTCCCCTTCGCTTCGGAATTTTTTCTATTTCTACATCTGTTTCTTCCTCACTTTCCCCCCTTTCTTCCGTTTCAGAGGTTACGTCCAAATCACATAACGGACACCCATGAGAAGATCAAACTGATGATGACATCCAGGAGAGGATTGAATTTCCTATTCACTTATCGTTGACTTTCAATTTGATAACACAGCAACTACACTTTCACTTTCTTGCTTTTTTTTTTTGATGAAATTCACTTTCTTACTTTTTAATATGAAAATCGATTTTCTTATCATTTCCAAATGCAATGAAATAACCTTAAAATAACTCACTTTTATGCATCTTTCCAAATGAACAAGAACAAGTATATCGAAACTTACCTCGCTAATTTGAAGCACTGAAACCTCGCAACCTACTTGACTCATGACCTCCTAAGTTTCACCTAACATTTTGTCTCGTTTTAATCATCCGCTTCAGTGTTGAAAGCCAGAAGTTGCATTCATCCCACTCGCTTGTTGTCAGAAGTACCTGTTTTCGATTAAAAAAGTCATAACGATTTCAGATTGAAGGCATCACTTGAAATTAACTGGAGATTTGGGAGTGCTATCTTTTAGATAAATATTTTTTATTTTTCTAATGTCTTTGATAGACAGTTAAAAAAGGAGCTACCATCATTTCAAGCTTTGTACCTGGATTTGCAAAGCAGAACCAAAATCACCATTATCCAAAGCCTGACAAAGCTGAGCAAGCTTATCCGCAGCATTCTTAGAAATGTCCCCGCTGTTTAGTTTTGCAAATAATGCACCAATTTTCCTAGAATTGTCTTCTATCTCCCTTTTCTTAGCAGGATTTGCACGTGGGCCTCCAAGTGCTTCCGATGTCTCCTTGAACAGTCGAGACAGGGTATTGATAATAGGTTTTTGATGAGCTGCAGCATAATGCATAGAAGTGTTAAGATGTTAAAACAGGTTTCCTCGCTCCAAACATTTCTAACAAATGGGATCCTTGAACTGGGTTTCTACAAAGTTAACAACTATGCAAGAATGCTGTAGGAAAAAACTACAAAAACAAGATGCAGGACAAATCCTAGCTTAACAATGCAGAGGCCTCAAGAATGTGCACGGAACTAAAGCTTAAACAGTTCCACGCTTCAGTTACATAAATAAAATTAAAAAAACGATTATGACGTTGTTAGTAGATAAGACACTTAAAATATCCCTCTTGCAACAGTTCGACCCAAGTTAAACTGCTATAATGCCCCTTTAGATTTTGACTAATGATGGTGTCATTAGTTTTAGTTCAGATTAATTCAAGTTTCCCCAGCTAGCTGATAACCGGAAACATATTTGGATGAGCTAAAGTAAGACTATCAATGTTCCGAAAAATGACTTTTATCTAGTATCTACTGATTAAAAGTTTACTTTCTACAATATTCAACCAGAGCTAAGCTCTATAACATACCAGGAACTTTTGATGTATCAACCGTCTGTACAGTAGGAGGTGGAGCTGCAGGTGTGGGAGCTGCGACTACCTGTGTAGGCTGAGTAGGACTTGGTGGTTGCATTGGACCACCCAATGGAGGTATTGAAGCATATCCTGCAGCATTGTTATTCACTCCTGGAGTATAATTCCTATTTGGTACACCCATTGGGGCCTGAGAGAATGTATGCCCGGGAACAGACCCTGCTTGAGATGGAGATGGGCCAGAAGCAGGTGAAACAGCTTGATACGGGCCAGATGCAGGTGGAACAGCTTGATACGGGCCAGATGCAGGTGGAACAGCTTGATACGAGCCAGCTGCAGGTGGAACAGCTTGATACGGGCCAGCTGCAGGTGGAACAGCTTGATATGGGCCAGCTGAAGGTGGACCAGCTTGATATGGTGTGTTACGACCACCCTAAAATGGAGATCACAGGGATGAGATTATGAGTGGCAAATGAGACCCCATCACATTAAATTGGTATAAAAAAAACATAACAAAAATAGAAATAATAATGTGATAAATAGAGAAAACAGGACATGAATACTAACCATCTGCAGCTGAGAGCCCAAAGTTGCTTGTTGATGATACTTATCAGCATTCTCCAGAGGGCGTGGATTCGAAGGGATATAAGACTTCACGGACTGCTGAGGAACAGCCACAGGAGGAAAGTTGGGCTGAGAAGAAGCAAAACAAGAATTAAATCGAGATCATGAACCCAAAAGAATTTGACATACCATGAAGAGCTATTTCTCTCTGAGATGCTAATGTGGGGCTTTTTCAGAAGACAGAATAAAATATTATCAACTTTTAGATCCACATCCAATTATTTTCACAGCAAAACAGGAATCTTAATTCATTCCGAGGACCATGTATTAAATCTTCGGCCCAAACAAGATGCAAATGACGCCAAAATTGTTAAACACTTTATGTTGTACCCATAGTAAGACTATGAAGACATGCACAGTATATATTATTTCATTAAAAAAAAATATTGTTTCTGGATTCTGCTTCAAAATCATACGACACCAAAGTCTTAGTCCTTCACACTATAAAAGTAAAGAGCTGAATTGCACGAAGACGAGCCTCACTGGCTCAGTGTGAGCGACACCTGCATTCTTACACATCTTTAGAACCGCATAAGGTAATCTTCATAAAAGTCTCACATGGCATCTTTGGGAACACCATGTAAGAATAAGTTGCACTGAGATTGTGACTCATGTACTAAACAATGATTAATAAGGCGCATAAGATGCGCATTCACGCGCAGCCTCGAGGCAAAATATAGGTGTACCGCATCAAAACTAAAGCCTCAGTTTTGTTGTTCTTTCCTCCATGTTTATTGAACTTCTAAAGGTAGTCAAAAGGGTAGAAGTGACTGAAAATTCATATCTTTTAACTTTACTATTAAAAACTAATTTGCAATGACGACTACAAACAAATTCAATAAATATACTATTAATAGAATCAAATACCATTACTACATTAAAATTTTATAAGATATAAACTACTTTATTATATATATATATATGCAGACAATTTTGTCAGAGAGAGAAGGTACCTATATATATATATGCAGACAATTTTGTCAGAGAGAGAAGGTACCTGTGCCACCTGATGTGCCGGTGTAGGGACAAATATGTTGGGTGGATGTGCTGCTTGCTGATATGAAGGTGTAGAATAGCCTCCCCCATATGACTGCTGTTGATAATTCTCAACATAATGAGCACCTTGAGGAATCTCACCTGGTTGTTGCTGAAATTCAAAAGGATGTTCAAGACACAATTAGCAGAAAACATAACATTTGCGGAAAGCAGTCGGATTCAGGACAGCTAATAGATAACTCGCACGAAGACACTGGAGGAAGTTATTGCAGGAAGAAAGCAGTCTGTACCTGATAATAATGCTGAGAACCATTCATAGCTCCATAACCAGACTGATCAGCACCATAAACAGATTCTTTTGGCAGTTCACTGTGTTGAAATGGGGAAACCTTTGGTGCTTCAGGCTCTGCAATAGAAAACGTCAGCAATATTACTATCACAAGTTGATGGTTACGACGCCAATTTATTTCCCGATTTGGTATTGAATCAGCTGATTAGATATCCAATTTTATCCTGACTAGGTAATTATTAAACTTCATTTCCTCTGAGGCTCTGAGCATCTTTTCACAATTGGAAAAGTATAACAATTGCATTGTAGATGAATAAATATACATGAATTTTAAGAAACAACTTGTTTCTCAAATCTCAAGTCTACCTAGCTTGTAAGTGTAACATACTAATATGGATGCTTCGTTAGTATTTTTGCGTGTCGGGGCACTGGGGCACTTGAATAGAAGTGTGAGCCACTGCAAAGCGTATGTATCACAACAAAGAGGTGTGAGCCTCTTTCTTGGTCGAAGAGGTATGTTCTGGGGCGCTGACGCCTTAATTACCCACCAATTTTTTTTCTTCTCGTAGAAATTTATCAGCTCATACACTAATGAGCAAGATATAAGCACAAAACTGGTATAAGTCCAAACTACTAAGTACTAAATAAAACTGAAAATGAACGACCACCTTGAGCAGAGAGAGAAATACGATCTCGCAAGATAGCAAGCTCTTGAGACGATTCTTCAGAGTCCAAAAGTTTCAAGTACTCCATTGCTATTGTCAGCAGCCCTTGACTTGCAAGTAATTCAGCATAGTTCTCAACAAGCTTGGACAAAGCTGCGCTGAATCTCTTTTGTCCAGTGGCCAATGCAAGGATGATTGTCTTTTCCATTAAGTCCTAAAAACGAAGACAATAGTTATTCTTACAACGCAATTAGAAAAGTGTGTCCACATATATTCCAGAACAAAATTCTCACCTGGAGAAGGTCAACATAGGATCTCCCTTCAGGCTCAGGCTTCAAGCTTTGTGACCATACTTCCACTGTTTTCTCAACATTACCAGCACATATATAGCAGAGAGTGGCAGCAAGTGTGTTACCAGCAGCCATTAATCTTGAAGCAAGACTATCACAAAGCAAAGTCCATTCCTTCCTCTCTGCGAACTGTTCAAAATGATGGTCAAAACAAGGAAGAAGTTGCAAGCCCTACCAAATTTAATGTTTAGATGAAATGCTCTATCTTAAGACTTGTATATAATTTTTCTTTTTCTTAAGCATTTTTAGGACAAACACGTGTACTCTAGGTCATCCGAGTCATAACTCATAACGAGCAGTTGCGAGACTTAAGGATGTTTACGTTTCCATACTGTGTAACTGATAACATTTTATGAGTGATGCAACTAAATAAATTCAGTATTCTTTGTTTTCTCGTTGAAAGTTGTTTTTCGTAACTTCCAGCATTACCACTCAAACCAGAAGACTCCACTAGTCTAGAACAAGATGAAGGAAAATTACAAGGAAAGAGAATTCAAATACATCCACGATGAACAGTTTCCTTGCAAAAAAAAATCAGTATTAGGACAGTCCTATTTGCTAGATTTAATAGAGTAAAAGACCAAGGTTCAATTTAGCAGATTATGTTGGCCATCCAACATAATGAATTGCCAGATTAAAAGAACAAATTAATCAACTTACATTGCAAAGAAGGGCAAGCGTTTCTTTCCACGAATTCAAAGGTCTGGTGTTCACAAGGCTCATGAGATCATTTTTCACCATAGCAGAGACAACCTGAAATGTGGATAAATGATTTAAATGAAGTAGTATGTGATCATCTAATTTAACTTAACTGAAATGTGGATAAAAATTTATCCACTCTAAATGGTAATACATGGTCACACGGCTAACAATGCCTGGAAGCTTAATACACTACGTGATCCCGATTCTCAAGATCTAAAATATCCTCCCAGTAGAATATTAAAGTTTTTATGAGAAAAAAGAAAAGAATAAAAGAACTGCAAAAGCCTTTGAGATGAAAATATATAAGCCACCTTTAAGTAAGATGAATGACTCTTATTTAGGTACTGATCACGTGTGCTCTCCCACAAGGAAGTACCACCTAAGTGAGCAATAACTAAAGCATCTGCCATTCTATTTGCAGATATGCACTGTGAAACTGCTCCTTTGTAGTCTCCGACAACTAAAGCACGCTGAATGCTGTCAGCAAATGAAGAGGCATCATCGCCATCTCCCTGTACTTCTGATTCTTGTTGCCCAGTAGGCACCAAACCAACATCAGCAGTAAAGCTACCAAGAGAACTGGAAAGAGATGGATCAGCTTTAGGGCTTTGAAGATTGTTGAAGAACTCTTCCCCATTATCGATACTCCACAAATTCTTATCCACAGTCGATCCTGCATCATCAGTTATCCTTTCATCAAGACTGACAGCTTTTATTTCCTCCGAAAGCTCATCTTGCGCTTTATCATTATGTACAGTGAAACCAAGGTGAGAGAGTAGCTTTGTTCTTGCTGCCCCGTCATCTTCAAACATCACCTTCAAGAAGCTCCAAGTTTCTCGATCATTCTCAGATCTGCTTCAGGAAATGCATAGAGTTGACAAAGGATGAACGTAAAACATCAGTAGATTGAGCTGCCAAACGAAAGAACCATTAGAAATCTACTCGTTTATACAGTTACTTACTTGGACTCCTCAGCTTTTTTATCACATAAAGCTCTCAAAGAAGATTTCTCCCCGTCTTGAATTGCAGCTTCAAATTCAGTGGAGCGGCTAACCAAACTTTGTTCAGTAACTAAGCTATGTAAATAAACCTGAAGAAGAAAGAAGAAAATTAACTATCCAATCATGGGAGGAAATTAAAGCAGAAAATAGTATTCGTACCTCAGAACTTTCAGTTGGGGCATTTGCAGCTGATGAGCTGGGGTTAAAGGATATAAGCTTTCCACCAAAACCAAAAGAGACACCCACAGGGCACTTCATCCATTTTGGAGCTCTCAGATTAACTGAGAAAAGTTGAAATAAGAAAATAAGAAGAAAGATAAAATTAGATTTCTAGAAAGATACCACCGACTAGGAGTAACATAGGAGGAAAATTGAGAAATAGAACTTATTAACTATTAACTAAGTGAAAACTCCGCCGAAATGCAATAATAGGAATTGTCTCTAAAATATGGTACCTGCACCAAAGACAGCTTCTCCTGCATTTAATTTGCTGCAGGCCTGCATCTACGACAATTTTGTAAGCATAATGCATGTATACCTCTAGAACATATAAAATACGAGCTTTTGATTATAATCTTATGACAACGGTAAAGTCGTGGTAGTGTGACATACAAATTTTTTGAACAGTACATCCCTCGGGAAGTCCTTAAGAACAAGTATTTAAGAAACGGGAGCTATAATCGAAATACCAGAGGTCCACAAGGGTGGGATACTCGGATACTCTTGGAGAGCGGTCTCCAAACTAAAAAGGAGTATCCCTATATACTAGCTTTTTTTCCAATCACCGTTACATAGGTAAGATCACATTTTTCTGCCACATGATTGTTGTCAAGATCATTCTTCCGGTATAGCCAACTTTCCCTGTTATTGCCCACTTCAGGCCCACTTTCGTGTACTTTTTTACAGGTATAATTTGACACGTTTTAACTAAATGACAATTTGGCATGTAAGGAGTTCTCCATTGTTCGTTTGATGAGAATAAATACAATTCTAAAAAGAAGAAGTAATACCTCAATATTGTAAATGCCAATTTTTCCATCAAAAGAAGAAGCTGAAACCAATCCTGGCATCTTGGGGTACCAGTGAATATCAAAGTTCCAGTTGGTTCCAACTGGCAGTTCACTGACGATCTGAATTCAATTGAATTAAGAAAGCACACATGTTAACAAAACAACCATTAACTAATAAAGATTAGACGGTGACTGCCAAACCTAAGCACAACAAAACAAACAAAGCTGCAGCCAACTGAAGAAGTCGACCAAAACATGTCCCTACCTCTCCGCTTACTGTATCCCAACAAATTGTGCGATTATCTTTGGAACATGTAAGCAAGAAAGAACTGTCACTAGGACACCATGACATTGCAATCACACCTGCACAGAAGAAAGAACCATATGTTATTCTCAAGTACAGTACATTGCAAATGAAGCGCGAAAAAGAAACAATCCAGCTAGAAAATTTGCAGCAATTAATCTGAACTCCAGAATAAACAGTGACACAATGCAGCAGAAAGTCCCAGAATTACACTATTTCATCTATTGCTCAATGCAAACAATTGCCAAACAAAAAATACAGAAAAAAAATAAATAAAGCACTGCCCATCCACACCTTTAGTGTGACCGACGAACTCTTTTACCGGCGATATTGTGTTCCTTACATCCCAAAGCTGTACATAAAAGATAGATTAAATAAGGAATTAAATACATGTACATCAATAATGTACGCACAGAACACTTCAAAGATTGTACTTTTAGAGATGGCGAATTATCATCATCGGATGCAACAATAAGTTGAGTGGCAGCGTCAGGGTTCCACTGCAACACTGAGCACCGTCTTCTACTTGGATCCGCAAAGCTGTTCAAATCAAGTACAAAAATCAGATTGACTAATGTAAATCAACATCACAAGTGGTTGTCCACAAAGGGCCGGTCCATTTCACAATCAGAAGGAGATACTTGCCTGATCACTGGTTTTTGCCTCTTTAAATCCCAAACAACTGCCAAATATTGAAAATACTCCCATATTCAGAATAAAGTAACATCATTACAGTAGAGAGAAAATTAATAGATAGTAGAAGACTAGAAGTATCTTTTAATCTTTTATACTCTCACCAGTTGCCCCATTATACGATGTAGACGCTAATATATGTTGGACTTTGTGATTCCATGCTAAGAAAGAAACTTCACCCTGGGAACCATGTCCAACACTCTGCACAAAGTTTTTATCGCCTATGTAAATCTTGAGAGTGTTTTACAGAAATACTATGAAATCTAGAACCGGAAGTAGTCCATCACCATTTTATCTTTTAAAACGTATCAGGTGCTACTCAGGCACTTAACAAAGAACACATACACCTTGCTTCACATATTATACATATACAAACATAATCAAACATATTTGACTAATTAAAATGACCAAGTTACTTGCATCTCATATATATAGGAGAGTGACAATGGTGCCCTTTCTCCCACGGAAAGCAAATATCGAACCAGTTAGATGATTGTCCCACCTATTTGAGTTTGAGAGACAGCTACAATTCAGATCATAGGTATTGCATAGGTTCCAGCTCGGGGTATATTGCTAAATGAAGTAACTATAACCCAAAACCGTATGCTACTCGAATGATCTACAAATTCGAAACTATAATTGTTATTTTTCTTAAGTTGTCCACCTATTTTGAATTCCCAAAAGTCAACCTAACGTTCTTAAAATTGCCAGAACATAAACCATCGAACATTAGACGTCAGAAAATAATAGACAGATTCTGGCGTGCTCTATTCCATAACAAGCTCGAACAGTAAAAATAAGCAGTTTAGCCCCTTCACTTGTAACTTGTAAGATAAAATGTTTAGACAATGAAACACTGAGAGGCACCCAGTGGAGTCCACTAATCAACTAAGAACGAAAGACAAAAGCAGTAAAGCACCTTTAACCAGCATGCATAAGATATGTACAGAACTCATTAAACTCTAATACGAATGGAATTGTTCACATGTTTCAATATGAAGGAGTAAATGGACTATCATACCGAATATGACTATCTGTTCCCGAATCGATATGCTATCTGATATTGGAATTTGGATACAATAAGAGATTTGGCCATACTCAATTTTCTTATCTGAATTTTGAACCCGATAAGCATAAGCTTAAATGATAAGGACTATAATATAGCAATACTCGAATTCAAATCAGATATCAAAATTTTCTAATTGAAAGAAGTAATCACAATAGATTTTTTGTCTACAAACCATGTTAATATATATCTTCGAATTAAATTTAACCAATCTAAGAATTTGATATCTGATAAGGACTGTAATATAGCAATACTCGAATTCAAATCAGATATCAAAATTTTCAAATATCCATCACTAGACCTACTTCAATACATAAAAGAACAGTATTTTTCAAATGTTGCCAACTTATAAAGAAAAAAAAAAGTATCATTATGATTTATCCACTAAAAAGTTCATCATAATATTTTAAGGTTCCGTGATATTTAACTATACTCCATAAATTACGTTCTATGAACGGAAAAGACCTTGGTGTTTCACTCGATGTATACTATACATACCTTGAGGGGAGGGTAGTGAGTAGGTTCTGCAGGGTTTGCAAGGTCCCAAATGCAGATTTCCCCTTCATCAGCCCCAGATGCCAGTAGATTTGGCGTATAAGTGTTGAATTCTAGACCACGGACCTGTAATCCAAAAACACGGCAAAAGGAAACTAGGTCATTAACATGTTCATTGTTCGTTACAATGTATTTGATAAACCAAGAAACTTACATGTCCAGTATGCTTTGTCAGACGTCCGACAAGAGCCCGATCAACTTCTTTTGAACTGCAGAAGCAAAACATTTTCTTTAAAATGTTAGCAGTTTGCTACTACTACTGGGCTACTGGCTCATAACATGTCTAAGGGCATTATTATACACAATTCCGCTCGTCCAAATTTCAAATCTTCATATCCATGTCTCTAGATCTAATAGTTTAATGGCATGAAAAGAGGAAAGAGAACAAGAAAAATCAAACTAATAGAAACTAATAATTTAGGAAAAGAAGATTATCATCTCTAATTGTAATTCTCGGTGCAATTCTATGTGAATTATTATAATAACATCGAAATTGAAATGACAGATATAAAAGACGATCAATAGTTAGGATGATAAAAAATTTAAGACCTTATGAGAGTAAGTGGATTCCAGATATTTATGCTTCCATCAACAAGTCCTCCAGCGATGAGTCCGAGAGAAAATTCTTCAGTACCGGATCCAGTTTTGCCCCAAGAAAGTCGATTAAAACGTTCGTTGCTCGGACACTCACCAACGACGGGAAGTTCTCTATCGTCCGATTGAAAATCAAGCTTGAAAATTTCAAGATTTGCAGAAGAACTGAATGACATATCGACAGCTCCGGCCATAGTACCAGCCGCAAGGTAAGGCGAATCCGGTGAGAAAGCCACCGATGCCGATCTATTGACGCCCTTTATGCACGCCATTGCTGACAGAGATCTTCTTCTTCTTCTTCAGATTTCAATTGTTTTTGCGCAGATCTAAAGATGAATACTTCAAAAATGGATTGATCAAGGTCAATTCTAGGGTTTTCGTCGCAAGTAATTTCGAAGTAGATCTGAACGTATAAAAAAGCGATAACAAAATTAGAACGACCCACGAAGGCTGTCTCTCTCTCTCTCTCTAACTTGTAACTTTTTTCTTCTTCTATACAGCTGCTTTCTTTTCTCTCTAGTTTCCAAGAGGCTGATCCGCTGATATGGTATGAATACGTAGAAAAGCTTGTCCAAATTAAAGCCCAACACTAATAGTGACGTGGAACGCCACGTGTAGTACGATGTGGAATGCCACATGTGATTTCTACGTGGCATCGGGTGACGTGGTAGTTGTTAGGAGTTACATGAAGACCAAGGAAATGTTTTTAACACAAAAAAAAGAACCAGGGAAATGTTGTTTTTATGAGTAGTGTTTTTCCTTTTTTTTTTTT
>BEHA01000799.1:1325812-1358341 GCA_002897215.1 Eschscholzia californica subsp. californica
TTCTTCTGAAACCAAGTCTTTTTTGTTCTTGATGTAAGGAGGTAAATAACTCAATTTATTAGCTACTCATGCTTAAATTCATGTTGGCAATATCGATCTCCAACTGACTAACAATATAACTAGGAGTCTGAGAAATCTCCGTAGTTTGATTTTGATTAAACTGAATGCATACTTAGCTAGTAAGTGAGCTACATTATTTGCCTCACGATTACAAATTATGAATATATTATTTTGTAGCTTTAATGCTTCCTCTCTGACCTCCATAATGATTGGCTTAATTCTCCAAGGAGTGTCATCCAAATTATCTGAGCAAGACTTTACAATCGTCAATGTGTCACCCCTCCAATATACATTCATATTCTGGGATCGTCAACGCAAGTCGTACAGCTAACCTTGCTGCGATGGCTTCTGCCTCAATGCGGATGACGATTGTGTAGTCGTTGTTAAAGCCATGATATTTTGCCCTTCTTCATTCCTGCACACTGCTGCCGCAGCTGCTTTGCAATTCGAGAATGCCCCATCAAAGTTGAGTTTTAACTTACCTTGAGGTGGAGGTTTCCAAAATTTAACCGGTTTGATCATACTCACTTCTTCAGTGATTTCAAGGTTTGTGCCATTTAATGAGAAATCGACTTGCATTACCATTGCCGAGTTAATAATTTGGTATCCATTAGGTTGTACACCTTCGAAAACACATTTGTTCCTCACCTTCCATAAAAACCAAGCAACATAAATTCGGAGTTCAATAATCTCTTCTTCTTCGTCGCTCCCATTCCAACGACATAACAATTTTGAAAAATCTTCTTCCCCTTCAACTCTTAACTTCAGCGGAGAGCATAACCAAGTTTCTCTTGCCATGTGACAAGTTCGGAATATGTGATCGAGATCTTCTTCTTCTTTGCAAATATCACAAAGTTTGGGTACTTGTGTGTTGAATTTTAACGCTTTTATCTTAGTAGGTAATGCATCATGCAACAATCTCCTAAGAAAAGTTTTAACTCGTGGTGCTAAGGTAATTTTATTCCACACTCCCTTCCAAGTTAAACCATAGTTCAACTCCATTAATTTTGAGGAAGATGGTTTCCGTTTTACTATCGAAGTATACAAAGACTTTGTAGAGAACTCACCTTTTGTCGTATGTATCTATATAATCTTGTCGGACAGATTTGTTGTAGATAACGGTATCTCGCATATTGCCTTTGCAGACAAAGCTTCAAACACTTCATCTATTACCCTCTTTTTCCAATGTCTTTCTTGATCAATAAGGTCCTTGACTAGAAACAAGTTTGGTACCTCCACTGTACTTTCTTTTTTGTTTAGCTTTTAACAGTCGCACCCATAATGTATCTGGTTCCGTGATGAATCTCCAAGTTAATTTTCCTACCATCGATTGGTTTACTATACCCATATCTCGGATACCTAAGCCACCTTCTTTTTTAGTTGCCTGCAATTTTTCCCAACCTATATAATGTGTCTTATGTTTCTCTCCACTATGTCCCCACCCGAAGTTTCTTTGACACTTTTCGATTTTATCCACCACTCCTTTTGGTACAATATTAGTCGATAGAAAATATGTAGGAATTAAAGCAAGCTCGCTTTTAAGAAGTATCGTTCTTCCCGCATGAGATAATGAGCTTCTCTTCCACCCCATTAATTTTTTTTCTATCATATTAACAATAAAATCATATGAAGCAATCTTGTGCTTCGGCTTCAGTAAATAATTACCCAGATACACATCTTCCTTCTTCATTTCCTTCACACCCAATATATCTAATAGTATCCCCCTTCTGGCCAGATCACAGTTAGCACTAAACTGTATCGAAGATTTTTGGTAATTAATTAATTGGCCCGAACACCTTGCGTAGGAGTCCAGAACCATTTTCAACTATTCCACATTAGTTTCTGAAGCTTTGCCAAAGAAGAATAAGTCATCTGCAAACATTAGATGACTTATACTTGGAGCATACCTATTCACCTTAAGCCCATTGTAAAGACCACACAATTCAGCCTGATGTACAAGTTTTGTAAGAATTTTAGAACAAAGAATAAATAAATACATTGATGATATTTTTATTTCTTTGAGAACTACATGAGAGTTACATATGATAAGTCCATTGAACTTTCGAATGTAAAGTGCCTCATGAACAAGGGCGGGGCCAGGATTTCAACTTACACAGGGCTAAGCTTTAACTTCACGTTAATTAATTTTTTTAATCCAAAAACGGCTATGATGCATGTAATAAATTTCTACCTATAATAGTGTTATTTAAAAGTAATTTCTAGCGATAACAATACATTCTTAACTATGCATTTCACATATATTTAATTTCCGACCAAAAAAAACTTAAACATGAATCAAACATCAACCAAAATTAATCGATAATCGAATTAACGAAGTATGAATCGATAAACAATGTCAATTGATAATTAGACATAAACTAATTAACAAAATTTGAAATCATAACTCATAATAAATTAAGAATTATAATTCATAAATGAGTAGAGAAAGACGAAAAAAGAGGAGAAAAATACATTATAGGTAAGAGAAAGATAAAGTAAAAGAGAGAAAAACAACAGTAAAATTTACAAAATTGAGATACAACACAAGAAACACATAATTGAAAAAAAAATATAAACAAAAAAGAAATCATACCAGTGCAACCAAAGGAAGGACCAACCCTCAAACGTTGATGTACTGAATATTGCTGAACCTGAAGAGATCATTGTTGCAGTAGCCGAGACTTGTTTGGTGGAAAGCAAACATGAATGGGTGCTAGACACAGGAGCTTCCGGGCATATGTGTGCAAACAGAGAGATGTTTCAGACCTTCCAGGAGATGAACGATGGATCCAGCGTCTACATGGGCAACTCTGCAAAACTGGAATCATGGGCAAAGGAAAGGTTCTTCTGAAACTCACCTCTGGAAAGAATCTGTCTCTGGACGATGTTCTCTACGTGCCCACCCTAAGGAGGAATCTGATCTCGGGATCTCTTCTCAACAAAACTGGTTTAAAATTAGTTTTTGAGTCTGATAAAATTGTAATTTCTAAGAGTGGAGTCTATGTTGGGAAGGGATATCTGAGTGGGGGGCTTTTTGTAGTGAATGTCGATTTCGGAAATTAATAATACTTCTAGTTCTGCTTATATCATTGAGTCTTCTAATTTATGGCATGGTAGAGTAGGACACGTTAATTACGCTTCTATTAAGAAACTTAAAGAGAATGGAATCATCAATACAGACGATCTTGATGATCACACTAGATGTCCCATATGTGTAGAAGCTAAACATGCGAAACTGTCCTTTAAGAATGTCACAATTAGAACGACAGAACTTTTAGAACTAGTACACTCAGACATGAAAATGTCCCATCTGAATCTCTTAACTCGGGTTAGTTAGTCCAGTTCGAGCGGTTACTCTGATGATTTGTTTGATTTTCTTTCTCAGGTCTCATTTACGGAGTTTGATGCGAAAACATCGTGATACAGACATACTTGAGGGGAATTTTGGTCATTTTAATGACAAGGGTGTTCGCGAAATTTTAGTGCTCGGTTGAAAAGTAGAGTCTAAGACGAATCGAACAGCGAAAACGAAAGTCAAATCAGAGTCCAGATGTGTGAAATAGAGCGAGTCAAAGTTGTGGTCAAAATCAAGTCAACCTAAGGTTTTCAATGACACATGGCGCACAAGATGGTACCAGATCAGACGGTGACAACGTTACGTGGCTATGAACGGTCATTATGGGTGTGTCTCGGGAATTCAATGGGGTTACCGATTCAGTACCCCAGAACTCATTATGTTGCCGTGTCCCGAAGCGCATCAAACGGTCTCTGGTGATGAAGTGCCGCGTGGGATTATCTGAGATGGCGCCTTAATGTTCTGAGCTAGCCCGCAATGTACTGAATAATTATACTCCAATTGCCAGCGAACGTTACTCGATTGATTCCCAAATTTGAGGTAAATAACCATTTCTTTCTTTCTCATCTCTGTCTTCTATTAACAACATCAATTATAAAGAAAGGAAAGAGTTGTGGAAAACTGAGATATCTTTGATTACTGGAAACTTTCATCTTCTCGGCTTGGAGATTATTTTGAGAGGGATTTATTCGGCTGAGATATTGTAGAAAGATTTGAAACCAAGAGATGTTAATGGAGATTGAGAAAGAAATATCAAGCTCGGCTAAATGGGTGGTTATTTTCTGGATATCAGAAATGGAAAGAGAGATTTGAAGAAGGTCTCGGGTTAAGAATATTGAGCGTATTACCATAACAGAGGGAGAGAAACCGATTGGAGATAGGTTGAAGATATTTTTCTAGAGAGGGAAAGACCTCTCGGCTGGTTATAAAAGAAAAGAGAGAGCAGCCATTGAGGTATCTCGGTTTTGGAGAGATCATCCTCTCTTTAAGCTCAATCAATAGAAAAACCAGAGAGAGAGAGAGAAGAACAGAAGATTATCATCTCACGGCTAAAGAAGAAGAAAAAGGTTTAGAGAGAGCGAGAAGGAGCTCGGCCATTAAAGAGTTACAGCCGAGAGCTAGAGGGAGAGGGAAAGTGTAAGAGTTTCTGTTCCTGTTCTTCTTCTTCTTCTAATTCTTCTCTTTGTGAGAGAGAAAAGATTGGATAGAAAGAGTTAAGAGAGAGAGAGAGATACTGTAGAGAGAGAGATATTTTTGAATTATAAAACCGATCCTTAAAATCTCTTTATTTCTTTACTGTTTTGATTAAAGAGAGAAAGGGAGAGTTATATTACTGTTTTAGAGAGAGAAATAGAAAGTTTAGAGAGAGAAAGAAGGAGAAAACAGTAGAAAGAGAGAAAAACCAGGTGAGGAAAATAATTTTCCCACAAAGAAGTATTTTCCGGAAAGACGAGAAAATCGTTTTCCCTGAGGGCGCGTTTGGCAGAATTCAGCAAAACCAGAAGGAAAATACACTTCCCTAAGGCCCTGTTTGGTTTGAAAATAGCAGAAAAAGTTAAGTTTTCTTCCATTCTCTTTTATTCTTCATATTTATTTAAATCTCGATCATGATTAGCTAAGACTCTCCATCTAGGGTTTTAGGATGAAACTCATACTTGAACCTTTAGAGACATGTTTTTATTTTGTTAATTCTCTTGATTGTGATTCACAGTTGAAATTGTTTTAATTTGTATAATTGATTTTTTTTCATTGGTTATACTTTTAAATTTGATATATCATGCTTAGATTAGATTCTTTGATGATATATGCTTATTGATTAATAAACAATAGTTTAGAGATTTGTTTTTCGAAATAAACAATTACATTGTTATAGATTATTGGGTTTAAACGAAAACATCTTCCGGAATTAAGATAGTTCATTATCTGAAATTCTGAGTTATAAAAAAAGGGAGAATTGACTAGTTAACTATTTGTTCTAAAAATGATTTTATGTAGTAGATTCCGAAACCCCTAAACTTCTCCCCCCATTTGAGTTCATCTTTTTATTTGTTTTAATATTTTATATATTTTATTTTAAAACCAAATCCAAAATCAAAACATTTGAAAAATCTTATTACTTCCTAATTTTAGAATAAGTTTAACTAGTCTCTGAGGAACGAACCGATCTTAACGGAACTATTACTTGACGCCCGTATACTTGCGGGTGGTGACCTATTTAGGGTAACCTTCTAGGCCCATCACTACATTACCTTCATAGATGACTACTCTAGATACACGAAAGTTTACCTCCTGAGGTCTAAGGATGAAGCTGAAGAAGCTTTTTGAATTATAAGGCTGAAATAGAAAACCAACTAGACAGAAAATAAAGAGGTTTAGGTCTGACAGGGGAGGAGAGTATAACTCTAACACCCTTAATCCTTCTGTGAAAAACATGGAATCATCCATGAATTTAGTGCTCCTTATACGCCACAACAGAATGGTGTTGCTCAGAGGAAAAATAGGACACTCAAAAACATGATGAACGCCATGCTTCTAAGCTCAGGCTTACCCGATGAACTGTGGGGGGAGGCGATCTTATCTGCCTGCCACATACTCAACATAGTACCTCACAAAGGGCTAGACAAAACACCTTACGAATTATGGAAAGGTTATGCACTTGATCTGAAATTTCTAAAAGTGGGTGGGTGTCTGGCCAAAGTGGGTATACCTGACTTTAGGAAAGTCAGTGTCGCACCAAAGACAGTTGATTCTGTATTTATTGGTTATGCTCAAAATAGTGCAGCATATAGATTCATGTTATTGGAAGATGAAACAATAACAGAATCTAGAGATGCTGAATTCTTTGAACATGAGTTTCCTTTGAAACCACCTGTTGAAAATATTCTCATGAATGATTTGTCACTTACTGACTTACCCACACATGAAGAAGTGCCTAACAGTATGCTCCCATCTAGCTCTACCACTGATAGTGTAGAAGATGGAACAGAACTTGGGAAAAGTAAGAGACGTAGGATAGAGAAAATTTTTAGTCCTGATTTCATTACTGCTTTTCAATCTGAAGGCGTAGACTGGCTCAACGATCAATTTGTATCTAGTTTCTTAATTGAGACTGATCCAAAGACTTATCATGAAGCCATAACTTCAGTAGATGCAAGCTTATGAAAAGAGGCCATAAAAAGTGAGCTAGACTCTATCCTAGTCAATCATACGTGGAAGCTGGCTGACTTACCTAAAGGGTGTAAACCCATTAGCAGTAAGTGGATCTTTAAGAAAAAGATTAGTCCAGATGGGACCATAGATAAGTATAAAGCCAGACTGGTGATCAGAGGCTTTACACAGAGAGAGGGACTTGACTACTTTGACACCTACTCCCCAGTGACTAAAATCACCACAATTAGGTCTCTTATCGCGTTGGCTGCCATGAATGACCTGGTAATACATCAAATGGATGTTAAAACGACCTTCCTGAATGGAGATCTATATGAGGAGATTTATATATCTCAACCAGAGGGATTCATAATCCCTGGTCAGGAGAGCAAGGTATGTAGGCTGAAGAAGTCCCTCTATGGTCTAAAACAGGCACCCAATAAATGGTATGAGAAATTCGATGATACCATGTTAAGCAATGACTTCACTGTGAATAACTCAGACTCATGTGTATATTCTAAACAGTGTACGTCTGGATATGTCATCATATGTCTGTATGTTGATGACATGCTCATCTTTGGTGCCAATGAAGATGATGTGAATGAGGTAAAAACCTTTCTGTCATCTAAGTTTGAGATGAAGGACTTAGGAGAGGCAGATGTCATACTAGGGGTCAAAATCAAGAGAACCCGGGATGGCCTCTCTCTAAGGCAACCTCATTATGTTGAACATATACTGAGAAAGTTCAACTCCTATGATGTGAATCCTGTGAGAACCCCCTATGACCCTAGCACAACTCTGGTGAAGAATGAAGAACCAGGTGTCTCACAATCTGAGTATGCTAAGATCATAGGAAGTGTGATGTTTCTGATGACGCACACCAAACCTGACATTGCGTTCGTAGTAAATAGACTCAGTAGATACATACATAACCCTAGTGAGGAACACTGGAGAGCACTTCATCGCCTGCTGAAGTATTTAAGAGGCACAATTGATCTAGGCCTGCATTATGGAAAGTTCCCAGCAGTGCTGGAAGGCTACTGTGATGCTAACTGGGTCACTAACAATGATGAAGTCAGTTCAACTAGTGGTTATGTTTTTGTGTTGGGTGGAGGTGCTGTGTCATGGAAGTCTTCCAAATAGACATGCATAGCACGCTCCACTATGGAGTCTGGGTTTATCACTCTTGAACTGGCAAGTCAGGAAGCAGAGTGGTTTAGGAGTTTCTTGGGAGCAGGGGAGAGGCTACATGAGGGCCCATGGGGGACATGCCCCCACATACCCATATGAGAAATTTAGGATTACCCACTTCCTCCTCTTATGCCCTGATGAGAACTTCTGCTTATATAACGAAGGAATGCCATATGCCTACACAACTAAACACAAGCCCACTTGTTACTTCTTCTTAACCAACCCTTTATCTCACTCCGAAGTTACATAATGACCACCGGTTTTATAAATCCAAAGCAACATCTGTCGTTGACCTGGTTAAGGTCCAACTCTTCAGACCAAGTTTTTGTTAAGCCCGCAACAAAAGAGAGAGTAGATGATGAACAATTCTGAAGTAAATCCTTCGCCGTCAATATGAACAATGAGCCAAACAGATGGACGGAGAGAGATATTGTCGAATTAAAGATAGAGATCGCCAGATTAAGGGTGAGAGTGAGAGAGGGACAAAAAGCGAGTTAGATAGATAAAGATACACGAAGCGTGCTTATATGACATCCCATTTCATTTTTAATCCTAACCTTCCTAGTATAATTTTTTTGTAAATAAAATTTTCATTTACTGTCATTTAAGCGTGCCCCCATGACAAAAAATTTCTGGTCTCGCCACTGCTTGAGAGACATACCACAATGGGGAAGGGAAACTACACCAATTTCCCTTCATTGTGACTCACACGCTGCCATTGCAGTTGCAAAGAATAATGTGTTCAATGGCAAGAAGAGACACATCAGGATAAGGCATGATGCAGTTAAGCATATGCTAAAAAATTGTGTAATAGCCTTGGATTATGTAAGGTCAGAACAGAATCTGACAGACCCACTTACTAAAGGCTTAACGAGGAGACTAGTTCTCGAGACGTCTAAGGGAATGGGGTTGAAGCCTCTGTGCTGATTTTCCGTTCTTGTGACGTGGAGCGGAGTCAGCTAGAGTAAAACTAGCAGAGCTCCATTGAGGGGTCAGAGTTTGACCTAAGGATGAGCCTAAGACTCTTAATGTATTCATAGCCCTTTGTGGTGGTTCTAATGAAACGGACTTGATGAATACACCGATAGCTAATATATCCATTACCGTAATGGTGGTCCTATTGAGACGGACTATATGGTGTTTAGCTACTGATGATGATGAGGATGAACTTCCCAAAGTTCTTAATGATTTCGGACCCGAGTAAGGGGTCAGAGCCTACGATGAGGTAGACTCAAAGAGATCACCTACGTGAGCCCGAGGGTGTAAGGTCGCCCTTTATAGAAGACAGACAGTAGTCTTCTTAAAACCTCACCAGTCCCAAGGTATGTTCAGGGCCTACTTAATGAACATGAACGAATCGCGGAGAACGCCGAACTCACCAGGTATCGCATGTGTTGTGGGGGTCTCAGCCAGAAATCTCCAAGTTCAAGAGTAATTTCACTTGGTTGCTTTATTTTTGGTTGTTGCCTCACTCCACTATGTATCAATTCAAATCGAAAGATATTGAACACTTTAGTACATGTCCCACTTCCAGCTTAGCAGTCAGAAGTCTTTGATAGCCATCTTGTGGGGGATTGTTGGGTTTATACAATGGTTGGGCCCATTTGGGTGATTCTATGGTTGGACCCATTACCATCTAATAATTAATTGAGAGTGAGCCTCACCCACTCACTACTAGTCAATACTATTTGTCTTCTAGTTAGCACATGAGTGGGGTCCACCTCTAGAAGGAAGATGGCATTCAAAACTTTCTTTCTCTAGACAATTAATGTCCCACATCTCTCAACTAGTGAAACTAAAGGTGTCTTATAATAAGTTGCTTGACAACTCATTGTAAAGCACATGGTGGTGTAGAGAAGGCTCCCACACGCGCGCGCACACATGTGTGGCATTTGGGTTTTTAACCAATTTGGACTCTTGGGTTGTTTGGGCTATTTGGACTAATTGGGCTTATGGGTCGTGGCTCGTGAGCCCGTGAGCCCGGGTGCTCGGGTGCTTAGGAGCTTATAGTGAAAAGACACTTTTGCCACGAAGTGTAGTTTTACTTAAACTCGGATTTTGACTAAGTCGGTGGAATTAACCTAATCAGTATTTGAGTATATATCTAGCTGATCTCGTAGGGTTAATCAAATTAGTTTCCGAGTTTATCTCCCACTCCCTTAACTTCTTTACCACGTTTCCTAGGCGGTTATGGTTTTCTCAGAGGCTATATATACTGGCCGAAATCAAGAGAGAAAAACACACAACTCAATTTCGGCTATCTTCCTCTTTCTGACTGTTTAAGTTTTCGAGTTCTGTTATCTCCACTACTATCTCTGTTAGTGCAGACAGAGGAAGTAAGTTGTGGTCAATCCTTGGGGAGTGATCGGAATCAAGTAATTAGCACCCCGGTTACTCCAAAATCACTTTCAAGGCAGTGGCCTCCATACCACGACACAGTGAATAAGTTCTTTTCAACCCGACATTTCCATTGATCTACCCCATATTTCCAACATCATTTGGGTTTGTTTTTGCAGTTGTGATCATGTAAATGACAAAGGTGGAGAGTTATGAGATTTAGGTGATCTGAATTGTTTATGGAGTTCGGTGATCTTGTTTCTTCAAGTAAGCTTCTTTCAGTTTGGTATTCAATCTAATGAATCTCTCATTTACTGAATTGCTCATCTGGTATTGACTAAAATCCATATATGTTTGCTTCCTGTTTGATGAAATGTTTCACCATCTTTCTTCAAGTAAGCTTTCTCCATTTTGGGTTTAATAAACTTCTCATTAACTGACTTGCTCATTGGTATTTACTAAGATCCATATATGCTTTCATCTTATTTGATTAAATGTTCCACCCATCTTTCTACAAATAAGCTTTTTCCATTTTGATATTATACCAAGCATATTTCATAATATACCAGCTATAATAGGTACCTTTACTCTCAAGTTTTGTTAACTATCAACTATAATAGGTACCCTTTACATATGTCGATTTGTAGATGCTCGATGTTTGATGATAACAATTTTATTAATTTTAGTTTTTCAGACAACCCTTTTTAAGACAACACTTCTAACAAGTTGTAGTTTGTGTATAACCATGTCTCGTAATTCGATAATGCATCTTATACAACTATCATTATAGTTGCACTTTGGGTTGTTCATTGTAATATAGTATATAACTTTAAATAAACCAAAATTTGTTTCTCCCCTGCGAATTGTCTTCTCGCTATAGCTCTCGGAATATGGATAGGTAATCACTGAATTTCTGATGTTCTCGCTGCTCCCTCGATTATTGAGTTCTTATAAATTGGGTGTTATTCTGTCACACATTGATACATGATGTTTTAATGTAGTGAGAGTTGTTACCTTTATAGTAAATCAAACATGTTTTACTTTGACTTATTTCTTTAGGTGTTCTTTTTAACTTTGAATTCCCTTCATCTAATTGTTTTATTAGACTTAATACTATTTCGTACGTTAGAATGATTTTTCCAAGTGACCTTTTTTTATACAGGGTGGTGTTACCGCTTAACCATGCAATTTAGGAACGAAATTGTTCTCTCATTAACAGGTACCATCTCAGCCAACGATAGGCTCCACCAATAACTGCCCTACTTAACCAATCGGATTTTCCAACTCGACATGCTCAAATCCATGACAAGATAACCATTGTTTTTTGTATATTCATTTCTAAATATGAAATTACTATCCTATATAGTACTACGTTACTTTTGATATCATATTCATCTTTTTTTTTCCTCGCAAGTAGTAGACATCAACTATCTAATAATTACGTGAAATCAACATGGCTTGGGGAAGGTACATTGATTTTAAGTTGGGTAGTATAAGCAATATGAAAGCATTGTAGTAGACCCCATATTGCAGATAGACTATTCTGAAAATGTTCTCCCTATTGCAATTGGACATTTTTTATAATGTTTTTCATCTTTGAATCCTTTTTTAACAAAGGTTTCTCCTTTTCAAGCATTAATCTTTGTAATTGTGCGTGAGTATTTATTTTCTTCCATGTCTTTGTTACGTTCAATATGTTTAACAAGTTATGTTATTTGTTTTCGTTTTTGTGGTAACAACTTTGACCTCGTTTCTTAAAGATGATGCATTTTTTCGTTTAACTTCATAAACTTTGGAAGTGTTTACATGTAGGAACCAACTACTCTGAAGTTTCGGCTCATATCTTCCAAGGCTCAAACAAAGGAGTTTTGTGCTTATGTTAGGTTATCAAGGTCTCTTTTTCCCATGTACTTCTCTCTAACCTTATAAATTAAAAAAAATAATATTTTCATCAAGCATTTACTGTTATTGACATTAGTTTACTTAATTGTTCATGCAAGTAAAGTAGTAGGTGCCACTCATGGTACCACTCTTTCTCTCATCCTCTTCTTTTTATCCTCTTTCACTATATTTTTTTAGTCAACTAATCTATTTTCTGTTAATATGAATCTGGAATCATGCAAACCCAATTATATTCAAGATGCATTGTGAGTTTGAAATCTCCAAAATGTTAGTTTGGTAATACATTTTCATCTCTTCCAAGTGATTTGGCTTTTGTTTTGTGAATAAATATTTAACTATTCTTTGTTTCTCTTTCACATATATCATATTTTTTCCCGTTCAGAATGCCATATTGTAATCAGGATTTAAATTAGTTAGAAGGTGTTTCACTTTTATAGGATTTAGCACATGTTTATATTGATTCATTTTTCCGTTGTTTAATATTCATTTAATAATTTGATTCAAAATGAAATCATAAATCCGAGCGGCATAGAATTCAACCATACAAGGGGTGGAATGTTATCTTTGTCTCTTTCCATCAAAGTCGACTTGGTTCCGTTTATTTTCTCTGACGTTTGAGTTTAACGCTTGTGATATTAAACGTTTCATGTGCTTCTTCCGTTTTCACTAATTTCATGTTTCCTTCCTAAGGAGAAAACATCTTGTGGTGGATAATACTGAAAAGTATAGACGCAAATGTTATGTCGACGGGATCAAGTCCTATCTTAGTTTATAAACCAATGTCTTCACTTCAAAAAATGGATAGACAAATATACTCAATTAGTATATGCGACAAAGTGAATATCAACCAACATAAGAGCTCTATGTGCAAGTATTCTAACATTGCGAATTATTCTTTTCTTCTTGAATATTAATTGCCATTCGTTGAATTCATTATTCTTTTTAATTAGTTTATGATGTGACACGAAAATGTCACATTTGGAGAGCCTAACTTAGACTAATTAGTCCTTTTTGAGTGTTATCAATAATATTTTATGTGTTTTTCATGTTAGGTACCTATTTTGAAGTTAAACATGTAAATCGAAATAAAGGAAACGAATTGTCACTATCATTTCATGTGTCGAAAACGAGAGAAAAAGACTTCAACCAAATCAAATGATAAGAAGAGTCAAAGACGAGTCCAACGGTGAAAACGGAAGTCCATTCCGAGTTCGTACGGGGAAGTTGTGAAAGAAAGAAGTCGAGGTTCGGTCTTAAAACAAAGATTCTATGAAGGCACCCCCCTTGATTTCCAAGTGTAGATTAAAGCCTAAGTCTAAAACCCAAGAGCCTAGATATGAAGGAATAAAACCCAAGCCCAAAGAAGATGAAAGAAGGAAGAGATTTTGGAGGCACCCAATGGACCCAAGTTTGAGTCAAAGTCAAGGTTGACTAAGTCTAGGGTTTGAGTCAAATACACTATTCATCTTCTTCCTCATTCATCATTCAACAACCAAGAAGGGGGGAGAGGAAAGAGGAGAGCTAGGGTTTCAAGTTTGGAAGTTCAAGGGTTTAGAGAGTTAAGAGGAGCTTGAGAGAGAGAAAAAGAGAGGAAGGAGAAGGAGGAGTGCCGGCCAAGCTTGGCCGGCAGCAGCTCGGGCTGCATAGAGCAGCTCGGGCTGCTCGGGAAGCACTCAGGGACGCGCAATAGCAGCTCCGGGAGCAACAGCAGCAACACGAGCATGGGCAGCTGCTGCATCTGGCCGGACTTGATGCCTCATAGCTCGGGATGGAGCTGCCATGCACGGGATGGAGCTTCTTCAGCTCGGGACAGCACTAGAGCAGCACGGGACAGCATGGGAAGGACGCGACATGCTCGGGACATGGTGCATCCGGCCGGGACAGCACCTATGTGGCCGGATTTCATGGTTGGCCGGAATTTCTTCAATCTTTGGCCGGATCTTTCTTGACATTTCCGGCCACTTTCTTGGCCGGAAATCATAGGGCTTTTACTCCCCATGTCATTGCCTTGCTTCCCTTGTTGTTTGATTTTGGTTTGAGCTAGAAATTGCTAGAGAGAGAAAGCTAGGGTTAGCTTTAATGGAGGTTTGTGATAAATGGAGAAGATGATGGTGGTCGCTATGGGGAACCCAGAATTTTGCTAAGGGGAGATCGGCTGCACCTTAAAGACTCATATTTTCCGACGATCTTAGCCTCGAACCATCATCGAAAAAGGGGGATTCTCACATCATTTTCTTTCCATTTCTTATTCAATCACCATGTTTAGCTAACTTTAGTGTGTCGATTATATGAGATGAAATGTGATGAATTCGTGATTATGTTTAATATGATTTGATGTTTTGATTATGAATTGATGTTCATTTAATTCGATTATCGTTTTGATCGTATTTTCATGTGTCTTGTCAAGCACTTCGCATAGTTAATAGACGAAACGAAGTATTCGATATCGATCGTAGTCTAAGTCATATTTTCATGTGTCTTGTCATGCACTTCACATAGTTAGGCGACTAGACAACACTTTCGTTGACTTGGGATTAACCGATTATGATGTTTGTTTGACTAAGTATGATCTCCGGATATACGTAGTGCTTATAGACATCACCTTAGGAGTCGAACATCGGTTATACTTTGAACATTAGGTCGGACCATACATAGTTGTAGGTTTATCATTATCGGATTCTCGGTTCGACACCTCTCTCACTTATTTATCTCCCGACTCTTGTTGCCTCCCGACTCTTGTTTCTCCGACACTTCTCTCGAATCTCTCTCACCCGTTTACTTTATCGTTTAGTTTAGTATTGCTTGCACTACAAAAAAAGGCTTATTTGGGACGGTCAGAAACCGTCCCTAAATGTCCTCAAACCGTCCCGAATAAGTATCAGGGACGGTCCTGCGCGTGTGGTTATTACTGGCGTCACAGATAGTTTTAGGGACGAATCGTGGGACGGTTTTTATCCGTCCCAATTACTTTTCGGGACAGAGACTATCTGTCCCAATTAATTATTAGGGACACCTTGTGGGGACATATTAGCTGTCATTAAAAGTCATTGGGGACGAATGGGACCTGTCCCTATTAGTTGTTTTGGGACGAAAGTTGTATTGTGACACTTTGAGAAACTGTCCCTAAAAATTTTTACTTACGACTGATAAACCGTCACTAATAAATTTTAAAATTTTGAAAATATGCTTCCCATTTGTTTGGTCCAGGCAGTTCTGCCTATTACTATTTCCTGCTAGATGGAAACAAATAACTCATCCATTCCGCATAAACTCTAAAAACAATAAAAAAAAAAAACTTGTATTTTACTAAAATCAATCAATCAAACAATGTTTGAACTAAAATCCAACTTCCTAAGATACTAAATAGAAAAGTACTCCCACCACTGTTTTCATATGCTTAATATTACTTAGCAAACCATATACTATACACCAATACTAGGTTCGTAGTCGTTTTCGCTTAAAATCTTCATATCCAAATGACAGCTTTTGACATTCTCTTTATAAAGCAGCTTGATTCCCGCACTGAAAACATAACAACACAATAAATAAAAATGTATGAAAGATTGTATATGAATATTTGTTTAACATATTAATACACTCAAAATAAAGTCAACCAAAAGGTTTAGAGTTTCAAAGAGTATAATATAACCTAACATGCAAGAACCTAACCAACACAAGTATGTACTACGAAGAATTCAAGCAAGAATAACCGAACTTAATGAAGTACTAGTTATCAGGTGAAGTTAAACAAGAAATCAATACCTTATAGGGAAGAGTGTGCGCTAACTACCTAATGAGCATGCAATGTATTAGATAACAAACGTTCAGTAATCGAAATCGATGAAGTACTAGTTATCAGGTATAGCTAAACAAGAAATTGATACGTTATAGGGAAGAATGTGGCTAACTCCCTAATGAGCATTCGATGTATAAGATAACAAACGTTTTGTACCTTAACTTACTACAATTGATAAATCATACAAAATAGTAAGAGGTGTTGGTAAATAAGGAAAAAAGTACAACACTAGAATATGTCTTAGTTATCATTCGAGCTCTAAGTTCAAATGCTTATTCGGTGAAACTTGTGGAAAATCATACATAATGCAGCATGTGGAAATAAACTATAAATACATTCAGGGAAAAAGTACAACACTAGGTCCATTGGTTACTATTTTCTTACATATATACTTCATCGAGTCCAACGAAGTACTAGTTCATCAATTCTAACTCAACAAGAAACCAATACGTTATAGCAAATAAGATCACCTCATATTAATCGCAATGAGTGGTTGAATTTGGACTAGTAGGAGAACTTCCAAACGAGAAGTTAGGTGTAGAAGTAATTCAAATGAGGAAATAAGACGATTTCACTTAAACAAATAAAGATCAGTTTAAATATAGAACATAACAAGTAATTCAAATGAGGAAATAAGACGATTTCACTTAAACAAATAACTGAAAGATAACTGACCTTTGAGTTTGAAGTTGAAATTTCGGACTCAAGGAAAGATTTCGATGCTTTCCAATCGTCTCTATCTCCCGCTGTTATCAGTGTTCAGGGTTTTGATCCCTAAATATTTTTGCCCCTGTTTTTCCAAAAGATGAAATCAAATAAACAAGATGATTTCAAATACCCAACCCAAGAATAGCAGTTGGGGGGGCTTAGTACTGTTCCATAATAATATAAAACAACAAGGCTCTAGCGCAACCAGTTACGCTAAACACTTAGCAGAAACCTTCATGAATTGTTTGAGAACCTAACAACCCATTGCAATATACGATAACCGATTTGGTCCATGATTAGTACTATGATTATATGAGTTCACCGAACTACTGCCCTAATGTAAGTAATTGAGTTAAAGTCGTTGCTTCTTTGTCGATCAAAATCTAATTCATTCAGTATAATCCGGAAATTGAAAATATAAAAAGATAAAGAACATATATTGATCTATCAAAGAGAAAATACTATTTCTTTCTTTTGTTTCAAGATCTAATTGGACAAAGACCCTATTACATCATTAGTATCTATCTTTCTAATAAACACAAAATTTTCAATAAGAAGAAGAATTCCAGCAGTACAAGACCACCTCCTAGAACATAATGAAGATTTATATGGTAAATTTAACAATAAATTCATAAACCAATTTGACTAAGTAAGAAAAACTCCTTATAAAATCAAACAAACAGTTGATGATTTCATATAAATAAAGTGATTTCAAATAAACAAGATGATTTCAAATAAACAAAAACCTAAAATATTACTCACCTTCTATGGTTTTGAAGTTGAAATTTCTGATTGAAACTATCTCCAGCTCTTATCAACTTTTTAGGGCTTTAATCCCTAAAATTCTTCTCCTTGTTTGAGCAGAACAATGATTCTTTCTCTTCCAAGAAAACTTAGGGTTTTAATACCTAAAAACTTCCTCTCTATTCAGCGTTTAATCTCCCTCGTTCCCTCTCGCCTTCCCTCTTCCAGAAAGATAGCAAGAAGTGGCAACTTTCCCTCCCTCTCGGTTTCTCTCTCTAACGATTTCTCTCTTTTATAGTGGAGGGAATGTTTGGACGTGGGGTACTAGGGTTCTTTGTGGGACATGGATGTAATTTTCACAAATATTTTTGGCCCAAAACTTTTGCCGCACATCTTCCCGGGTTTTTGTAAAATTATTAACCAATTATCCCTTATATTACCACACTAGGGACTAACAATTCAAAAGAGTCCCTATTGAAGACTTATTTGGGACATACGGAAAAAATTGTGTGTCCCAGATAAGCCTATTTTTTGTAGTGTTGCTTTTTTCTTTTATTTCTTAATCAATATCAAAACCCTCATTTATCTTTGTTTCATTTCCTATTTAGTCTAAGTTAGCTTTTAATATCTAGACCGAGGGATAAGACCCTTCGAGATCCAATCTACCTTCCTATCCTTGGATCGATCCCGGCTTTGCCGGATTACTACTTGATACCTCCGCTTGGGTGTGCAACCTTTTCGGGTGCATCAGTTTACACTAAGTTGGATCAAATTTTCAATTTGCAGATTTAGATTTAACATCATAAAATAGTTGTTAAATCCCATGGTCAAATGAGTTCAATTTTTTGTCAACCCATAAAAGAGGAAGTGGATGAAGATTATTCGTACTTATTCTTCCTGCACAAGGAAACCCTTGATTTAGTGAGGAAGAGAGATTTATTGATACATAGGTGCTTTAGCATACTTCAATGTTTTTGAGTTGTCCTATACCAATATATTCAAATTATGAGTTTGGTATGATTTTATTGCATGTTTGTTAGTCTTTGTCAAAGACACACTTGGGTCGTAGTTAAGAGAATCAAAGTATTTTTTTTTTTGATGAAGAGAATCAAAGTCTTCATCAGAGAATCAAAGTATTTGGAAAATAAAAAAGAAATTATGACGAATGGACAAAAATTTATGACAACTTATATTTTGATGTGGCACTAAAGTAATGACTGTGGATCTAACTCCATAAATATATTACTTCAAATCGTATTATATTCAGCAAAATAAATTTGATGGTGTTACATTTTCATCGCGTTCTATGAATTGTGTCGTGCCTTCGGCACGGGCTATACCTAGTGGAATATCTAAAATCCTAATACAAAATCAGAATATATTATCATCTTGGAAACGTATGTACACCACACACCCACACGGCCACACCCACACCAACGCGGCCACGCCCACAGCCTACCTATAAGTAGGGCTGGGAAAACGGTCCGAAACCCCGCGATCCGGCCCGAACCGTGAGAGACCGATGACCGAAGCCAACCCGAGCCGGGCTTACCCGGCCCGATGGCTCGGGCTTATAGGGCCGGGACTCGGGCAGGCTCTCCAATCCGAGTCCCGGCCCGAAAAGCCCGTCCGATTCCCGAGTCCGATGACCACCCGATTAAAAACCCGCGGGATCTTAATCCAACAGCAAGACACCCCTCCATCTTAATAAAAACCCTAACCCTAATCTCATATTTCTACTCCCACTTTCCACCATGTCGCCTCCATCTCTAGTCTCTCTCCCATTCTCATTAAATCTCAGAGAACACTCCATTAAACTCTAAAAACCATTAGTTCCATTACACCTTCTCATCATCAATAAAAAGAAACTAAAGTTCGAAGCATCCTGATCACTAAACCGTTTTGTAATGATATTGA
The DNA here is from genome assembly GCA_002897215.1 of Eschscholzia californica subsp. californica. Classification (NCBI taxonomy): domain Eukaryota; kingdom Viridiplantae; phylum Streptophyta; class Magnoliopsida; order Ranunculales; family Papaveraceae; genus Eschscholzia; species Eschscholzia californica. The sequence continues at coordinate 1,344,970 of BEHA01000799.1, forward strand.
TAGATTTTGTCTGAACAAAAGATGATGATGATGATATAAATCTGCTGCTTGCTTCTGATGATGATGATGATATAAATCTGCTGCTTGCTTCTGATGATGATGATGAATTAGGGTTTCAATTTTCATAAATTAAGTTTGAACTGTATATGCACCTGATGATGAAGAATTAGGTTAAGATTCATGATGATGATTTTGTTTTCTTCCCCAATTCATTTTTCTCTATGCATAAGATGCTCAATTTGGATGCACCACCTCGTACCTAATTTGGAGGAGGTCTGTGTATTGGATTTTATCTTATCTTTTAGGGAGTATTAGGTTTTCTAAGTAAACCCTAGTTCTTTTAGGGAGTATTAGGTTTTCTAAGTAAACCCTAGTTATGATGTGTTGTAATTTTCTTTTAATGATGTTGATGGGTTGGAGTTTATAGTTCTTCTTCAGTAAGGTGAAAAAAAATGATCTCTTATGGTTGATGGTTGATGAAGACATGGATCTGTTTTGGCTTGATGAGGACATGAAGTGTTTTGGCTTGATGATCAAATATATTAGGGTTGATGAAGAGGATCTTAATTTTTTGAAGAAACCAAATAATTGTAAATGAATATTTGTTTTTTTATTAAAGAAACTTTTTTATTTTAATATTTTTTAATTGTCAAAAACCCGAGCTCGTCCGGCCCGAGCCCGTTGGAACCCGCTCGGGCAGCCGGGCTCGGACGGCTACGGGCTCCTAAAGTGCGAGTTTGGTCCGGCCCGATCCGCCCGACTCCCTACCGCGGGCTCGGATAAGCCGAGCCGGATCCGCCCGAGTCCGGCTCATTGTTGCCCGAGCCCGTCCGCGCCAGCCCGATTCCCACCCCTACCTATAAGACGTTGAGGATCCATGTTTTGGAAACGGGTGCTTCTAAAGGCACCGGACCAAACGGCTGTTAGCATCCAAAATTTTTATTGACTCGGGTCAATGTCCATTTACCCGAGGTCTCTATAAGCACCGTTATTTAATGTGGGTGACGTTCACCTTCGCTTGCTTCTTCCATCTTCTTCCAAAATAAAGAATCTCAATTCATTTTTCTTTCAAACAAAATTCTAGAAAAGAGTGCAACATTCTCCGACGACGATACCGACGACCATTCTTTTATTTGGAACCATCAATCCCTATTTCCATATTTTGTTTTGATATTGTTCCTTGCCAAGTCTTTTATTTCTTGTAAATGTTTCTAGTATAGATAGGGTATTCCAGTGTGATTGCTCCACTTGACAGGTGTAAGAGGAGGTCGCAAAGGAAGTTGCTCTTTCTGTCGTCAATGGGGTTAACTGTGAGTATATATTTTTCAATCTTTTATTTGTGTTTTTTGAGCTTCATTATGTGTTCTGTTGAAAATTGAAAGATTTCACCAACCAATCATTTCATCAGGAAGCATCTTTGCATAGGGTAAACAAGCAGTGGAAAAACGTACACCATGACTGGAGTTATTGGGTATGCTATTGCAATATATACAAAAAATGAGTGAGAGATCCAAAATTTGGGGGGAAAATGAGCGGGAACACCATTTTCGGCCAGAAATGAGCTTCCAGTCCAAAATGTCAGGACAACTCATTTTTGGCTGGTTTTCATTTCTTTTTCTCCCCCTCTTGCCCCTGGTTTGATTATCAAACGAAATTTTCAAATTTTAGAATCCAGTCCAAATTTTCAAATGAAATTCTGGAATCCCGCGAGCAAACTCTCTCTTCTCGTTTTCTTTCTCTCTCTAAAACTTTCTGAAGGCCATGGATGTTGATTATCTTCTTCCCCTCTCTCCATATAAATATTTCGAAATCTGGAATTTTTTTTCTCTCTCTAAAACTTTCATAATACCATGGACGTTGATTATCTTTTTCCTCTCTATCTCTCTGAAGTAATCTTCCTCTCTATAAAAATTTTCTGAAAATTCTTCCCCTCTCTCTCTCTCTAAACTTCTAGTATCTCTCCCTAAAAAAAATTCTGTAAATTTTGGAGAGAAACAAAGGAAGAAGATATGTAAAGTTTCTGGAAATTTTCTCTCTCTATATAAATATTTCGAAATCGATTATATTCTTGCCATCTCTATCTTTTTGAGAAAAGGAAAGTAGTAAGATTGGAGAGAGAAAATATGTTTAAACAGAAATAAAAAGAATAAAAATAGAAAATATGGAGAGAGAAAAATCTGGAGAGAAAAAATGAAAAAGCAATAAAATTTAGAGGAAATTAGGAAAAATCTAGAGATAAATTCGAAAAGTGTGTAGTATATAACCAAATGGCTAGTACACAGAAAAATTTCCGGTAAACAAGAAAATTTCCAGTATAAAAATGGCTAGTAAACAGAACAATTTCCGGGAAACAACACAGTTTCCGGTAAACCAAAAAGTTTCCCAACACAAAAGTGTCTAGTACACAAGAAAATCCCCGGTAAATTAAACAGTTTCCGGTAAACCAAAAAATTTTCCAACACTAAAGTGTCTAGTACACAAGAAATCCCTAGTAAATTAAACAGTTTCTGGTAAACCAGAATATTTCCCAACACAAAAGTGTCTAGTACACAAGAAAATCCCCAGTAAATTAAACAGTTTCCGGTAAACCAGAAAATTTCCCAACACTAAAGTGTCTAGTACACAAGAAATCCCTAGTAAATTAAACAGTTTTTGGTAAACCAGAATATTTTCCAACACAAAAGTGTCTAGTACACAAGAAATCCCCAATAAATTAAACAATTTTCGTAAACAAGAATCAATCTGGAAAAAAATTGAGAGAAATTGGTTAGAAAGAAATTCGAAATTAGTTAGAAATTGGTTAAAATTTGAGAGAAATTAGGAATTGGTTAAATTAATAATTCTAGAAAGTTAGAGAGAAAAATTCGAAATTTGAACCAATCTTGAAAAAATCGAAATTTGAGATAAGAAACAAATCTAGAAAAAAAAAAAATAAAGAATTTTGAACCAATCTGGAAATATTTGTTTAGATTGAAGAGAAAATTTTGAAAAGAGAAGAATTTGTTGAGATTGGAGAGAGAATATGAATTAGAGAGAGGGTCACGGTAAATTTCTGGATGGCAGCTTCCGTAAATTTGATGAAAAATCGAGGGGGTCACGGTAATTTCTCGTGGGTGGCTGACACTTTGGACTGGGTTTACATTTTTGGCCGAGTTTGGACCGGGCTCTTATTTTGGGCCCGGTTTTGGGCCTTTCATCCATTCCCTCCAATATATATGGCTATATCCAGAGGGTAATAATGCTTACTTTTTCAATAAATTTTCATTTGTTTTCTTTAACTGTTTCATTCCCATTAAAACAGTAAGTGGGTTTTCTACTTGCAGCACACCGAAAGAGAATTTATTTTGAAATTTTCCGCAATGGAGATCAACAATGAAGCTGTCACAGACCTGTTAAGCTCCGACACTACTCCCCTTAGGATGCTTGATGATCCAATGATCAGGGTTTTTGAAAAAATTATAAAAGTTAGGGTTTTTGAACCAACCTTGAAAGAGCAATTGAAGCTTGATTTCAACTTCGTCTCCACCAAATGATGTTTGATCCTAACATTTAGAGAGTGAAAGGACTTATTCCCAGCAAAATTTGAGATAGATTCATGAGATTATGAGCGATTTGGTGAGTGGAGTTCGGTTTGCTTAGAGAGAGAAAGTTTGAAATTAGGATTTTTGATTGGTTTTGTGAAAAATGGATGAAGGAGTTAAGGTTAACCGAGAATGGAACGGTGCCTACATAGTCGGTTGGTGCTAATAGAGAAATGAGCGGTTGGGCCTGGTGCTAACAGAGATGGATGCTAACAGCCTTTTGGTCAGGTGCCTTTAGAAGCACCCATCTAAAATTTGCAATACCAGTTTGGGATGAGTAATGTTTATACACATTTGCACGTGCTATGAAACGTTTCCACATAGTTCGCTCAAGCTTATACCAATTTGCATAGTTTAAACATGATTATAGTAGGAGCCCAAACCAAAAACATTATTTTAACCAAACCAACATTCCTCTTTAAGAAATTAAGATACTCCTTACAACTTATAGAAAAAATAACCATAAAAAGGTATATCCTAAGAACGACAAAAAATAAGTTTTGTGAATCAAACATGGAAATCACAAAAAAGAAAGGAAATTTAACATTCTCTTAGCTAAAAATCAAACTGTGAACCATATTATACTCAAAAATTGTTTCCCTTTTGAAAATAGTACAGCTACAATTTTTTATTCTATCCCCAAGTAGTAATTGGGAAAATAGTCCCAAATAATCATAGAAATCAAGAATATAAATAAAATATTAGGTCTTCCAACTCATACTCCCATAGTAATCAAACACAAAAAACAGGAATAAAAAAAAACATACCTAGAATTCCAGTATAGTAGGAAAGAGGAACATTAGTATAATTGATCTTCATCAAGAGACTAGGTTGAGGATTATCAATGAGGGTATACTCTTCCCATCCAGTTATACCCCAAACATAATCACCCACCTTATAATCTGGATTTCCAGAATCTATAACTTTTGAAACACCATATCCATTTATAACCTACATGTATATAACAAAGATTATAATTCATCATCTTCAAATCAAATAACCTAATTTGAGAGATTTAAAACAAAATGGAGAAAGTAAATGAATCTCACCGAACCAGGAACGAAAGAAGAAACGTAATGATCTTCAATCTTTTGCATTCTAGGTCTCATATATGGGTCACAAGATAAGTATAGATTTTTCAGCAAAATTGAGTTCGATCCTTGAGGAATTTTGAGTTTGATTGTTCCAGTCTGAGGAATCATATCGGTTTGTTTTGGAAATCCAGAAATGTAATCTCTGAAAATGATCTGTTTGTTGCTAATTTCATGCTCTCTGGTCGACGCCATCTCTCTTTCTCTCTCTAAATTTCCTCCTTTCTCTCTCTAGAAGAAATTAAGAATTTCAGTGAGTGAAGAAGGAAGAAGTATGTAGAATTTGGCTTAAATTTGGAAAATGATAAAATTAAATAGACTAAAGAGAGATGGAGAGTGATAGTGAAGTTTTATTGTTATTAAAATCGGACACTAAAATATACGAAGGGAGAGGGAAGTTACAAATTTCAAGTAATTTAGAGAGGACCGGTTGAAAGAGAGAGAAAGAGCCGGGTGGAGAAAATCACTAGTATCCTCGGTTAGGCGGCGCCGCTACTTTAGGCAGTTATCGATCCTACAATTCTGCCTTTTCAAGCGGTTTTAGGACGGTTACAACAGTTTTTTTTTCAAATTTCAAAATTTTTCATAGTTTTTTGTTGCTCTTAAGGAGCCTTTCATCATGAGATTTAGTCTCCTTCCAATTTCTCTTCTTTCAATTTTCATCTTAAACATCAGAAACTACAAATTGATTATGGATTCTCCTAATTCACAGTTCCTCCATCATTTTGCTGCCCTTACCACCGAAGATTTACCCCCGCCAACTGTAGAAGGGACTGATCTTATTAGTTCGTTCTCAGAGAACAACAAAAGGGGAGTTATTAAGTTTTTTGGATCAAAAAAGATGGAAATAGGTCAAGCTATGATTCGATTATCGCGGGTCATTCACGGACCTAATCGTTTCTCGTTGACTGAACTCCAAGACAACAAGTTTCTTATTCGTTTTGCAACAACAAGCGAATTAGATATAGCACTGGAGAGTTCTCCGTGGACCATTGCAGACGAATTGGTTGTTTTAAAGGAATGTAATGTATCACTTGCTCCAGAAGAACATACATTTGAGTCTGCAAGTTTTTGGGTTCAAATGCATGGAATTCCGATGGGACTACTTACTAGTGCAACGGTCAACAGATTAGCAAGTTCTCTTGGAAATTATACGCCGACGACACCGGAAGAGGCTACTCGATGGAGTGTCTATGGGAGAGTTAAAATTGAATTCAACCTTAGTCAAAAACTTCCGAAAGTTGTTAACCTAACTCTTTCGAAGTCCAAACTTATAGCGATCGAACTCAGATTCGAACGCCTCCCTCGTTTTTGCTTTAATTGTGGTCGAATAGGACATACTATTAAATTCTGTCCAGTAGTCCTTAATTTTACGGACTTGCTAAAATGGGACTTAAATCCAGAACAACAAGCCTTGGTTCACAGGGCAATTAAACCAAATTATACTGACGCCTTTAAAGTTCCTTTTTTTGCTAGAGGTCCAGGGAGGGAATTGGAATCGTACTTGGCATTCACTCAACTCCAGGCTATTAATGATCAAGAATTAGGTACTATTATGCAGGAAGAGGAGTCCCACCCAACTGTAACACCATTAAAGGATTCGTTTGGTGAAATGCTCACACATTTATCTCAGGCAAAGAGATCAAAGATGACTCTACCCAACGGTCAAATTACAGGAATGACTACAAATTCGTTTCCCTTGGATTTCTTGCAGGCGGACAAGGCAGAATCGTCCAATTCCAGAGGAAGTGGAGAGGAAAGACAAAGAAAAACGTATAAAAGATCTTCTCGATTAAGCAATGTGGATTTACAAATGGAAAGGGACTCGGCACCCTCAATGCCGACCGAACCATGAGTTGTCTGGCCTGGAATTGTCGGGGTTTGGGGAATGCTCCGACAAAGGACACATTATTTCAATTCCTCGGGTCTACCAAACCCAATTTGGTGTTCTTATCAGAAACTCGTTTGTCTTCCTCTTCTTTGTTACCTAATTTTAGTCGTTTTGGTCTTACTAATTGTTTTCCTGTCCCTTCTATAGGTAGAAGCGGTGGTTTATTACTCCTATGGTCTAATACTATTACTGTTAATTTAAATTTTTCCTCTTCTAATTTAATCCATGTCACTATATCTGATATGGATAATAACCCAGACTGGGATTTATTTTGTATCTATGGACCTCCTAGGGTCCAAGACCGTGCACATTTTTGGTCGGATCTACTTATTCGAATTAACAATAACCCTAATCCCCTATGTTGTATTGGGGATTTGAACAATATTGTATCGTCTCAGGAAAAATGGGGTGGGTCTGTCCACATGCCGTTTGTTAATCAATTCAAAAATTTTATAGATCAATCGGGCCTCATCGATTTAGGCTTTAATGGCCCGGCTTTTACCTGGACAAATAATAGGTCCATTCATCACTTAACTAGGGAACGTTTAGATAGAGCTCTATCTAATTATAATTGGCTCATGGAATTCCCTGATGCGGGTCTCTTTCACCTCCCTAGATACAATAGTGACCACGCGCCTATTCTCCTTAAATTTAAAGTGGCGGGTCAAGTGTTACAGACCATATCTAGGTATGAAGTTTTTTGGTCCAAACATACAAATTATAATGATACTGTTCGTACTAGTTGGGAAGAGAGTTTAGGCCCTTTCCATGACAGAGTCTGTCAAGTTAAAAATATGCTTGTAACTTGGAGTAAATCAGCCTTTGGAGTCCTAAATGACAGAATGCGAATTCTTCGTAAGAGACTCAAAGATATCCAGACCCAAACCCCTACTCCTAATTCCCTCTTGATTGAAAGTGATATTCAAGAACAACTCCTTTATTTAGAAGAAGTTCACAGAACTAAAATGGAGCAACGTTCTAAATTGAAATGCACCCACAACGGAGACCGGAATTCTAAGGCCTTTCATGTGGCCATGACCCAGCGAAAACAAAAGAATAAAATACAACAACTAACTAGTAATTCTGGTTGTTTACTTACTGAAGAAAAAGATATTGCTAATGAATTGGTTGTGTTTTTTCAGAATTTATTCAGGGCAGAGCCTATCGGCCAAGCCCCAATTGAGATCATGGAAGCATATAAACTGATATCGGACATAGAAATGGGCTACATCTCAAGAGTTCCTACTTCGGAAGAGATAAAGGAGGTGGTTATGGAAATGGGCTCTATCAAAAGTCCTGGACCGGATGGTCTTCCATGCCATTTTTATCAACACAATTGGGACGTAATAGGTTCGGATCTAATCTCTTATATTCAAAATGTTTTTGAGACAGGCAAGATAGACCCCATTATCAATAACACCACTATAGCCCTTATACCGAAAGTGAGAAACCCGAGTATGGCCTCAGATTTCAGGCCAATATCACTATGCACCTCAATTTATAAATTCATCACTAAAATAGTGGCGAACCGAATTCGACCTTACTTGGATCAATGTATTATGTGGACTCAAAGTGCCTTTGTCCCCTCGCGACAAATCATGGATAATATAATAATAACACAAGAAATCATCCACTCCATGACCAAGTCTAAATCCAGAAAGGGAGGATTTTCTCTTAAAATCGATATGGCCAAGGCATATGATAGGGTCAGTTGGGATTTTCTAGCTAAGGTATTGAGAGCCACTGGGTTTTCAGGTCGTATTCTAGACCTTATATTATCTTGTATTACTACTTCTACTTTTAGTATACAGATCAATGGACAGCTCTATGGGAAGATTGTGGCTTCTCGGGGTCTTAGGCAGGGGTGTCCTCTATCCCCCTACCTATTCCTACTGATCTCTCAATCCCTCTCGCTCCTCATTAATCATTATGAATCTCAAGGTTTGTACAGTGGTTATAAAATAAATCCATCTAGCCCTAGTATTTCTCACCTTCTCTTTGCAGATGATCTCATTCTCTTTGGGTCGGCCACCATCGCAAATCTTACAGCCATCATCAAAATCATTGAAGCTTACTCTAACTTTTCTGGTCAGCTGGTTAATTTCGATAAATCATCCATATTTTTTGGTAAGAGAGTGCCTTTAGACATCCAGGCACAGTTTTCAGATATCCTTCATGCTCCAAGAATGAATAATCAAGCAAAGTATCTAGGTTCCTTTCTCCTTAAACCGGGTAACAGAATTGATAGTTTTACCTGGTTAACAGACAAATTTCATAAAACTTTAGCAGGATGGAAGAACAAATTAACTTCTCAAGCTGGAAGGACAGTGTTAATTCAATCTGTGCTAGGAGCTTATTGCACTTACTCATTCAGTTATCAACAAATACCAAAGGAAGTGATTAAGCAATTGGAAAAAGCAGAGAGATGTTTTTGGTGGGGCCATTCTACTTCAGAGAAAAAACTACATTTTATCAATTGGGAGATCATCTGTTCAGCTAAAAAACATGGAGGACTAGGTATAAGGGCTTTATCAGAGGTCAATAGCTCACTCATTGGTAAGATGACCTGGAGGTATTTAACTCAACCTAACTCTATTTGGGTCAAACTCTTGAATTCAAAATATGTAAAATCAGGTAATTTTTGGAGTATTAATTCTCCTTCTTCTGCTACTCCATTTTGGAGAGCTATTCTCAAAAGCAGGAATACATTTGAATCTAATATCATATGGAAGGTAGGTGATGGACAAAATATTCACATTATAACAGACCCTTGGCTAGAGGATCTCCAACATTGTAAAACCACTATTATTGAACCTATTCCTTCTAACATTAGGTTTGTAGCAGATCTTATGACACAAGATAACACTAGTTGGAATCAAGAGATACTAAACAAGTACTTTGACCAAAGAACAATAGATGCCATTAATACGATTATTATTAACCCATCTACTGAGTCTGATAAACTTATTTGGAAGCCTTCTGAAACAGGTAATTTCTCTTCCAAATCTTATTACCAGGAGATTAGAAATAGACCTACCTTAAATCAAAGAATACAAGATTTTCCTTGGAAAAAGATGTGGAAGCATACTTCAATTAACCCTAAGGTTCAACTATTTATATGGAAAATTCTCCATAATGGTCTTGCTACTTTCGATAATTTAGCTAAACATATTCCAACAATCCAACCAAGTTGTAGGTTATGTGATACAGGTGAAACAGAGACAATTGATCATCTTTTTGGGTCCTGTCCTAAGTTTAGGGATCTACTACAAATTTCTAAAAATACTAATCTAATAAACTTGAGTCAGGATCCCATTCAGAATATGAAAGATCTACTAATGAAAGGTAAGAATGGAGCAGCAGATTGGAGAATATTCACTTATCTTTTATGGGGCTGGTGGAAGGAGAGGAATGCATGGATATTCCGATCTACAAAGCCAGATCCGAATCGTTGCTGGTGGTTAGCCAAGAAAGAGGTACGATTACTAACCCCTTTGACTAATGTCTCTTCGGATCTTGTTCAAGAACAGGATACACAGTGGCTGCCTCCCCCTTCTTCCAAGATCAAAATAAATGTTGATGGTGCGTTCAATCCACCACAAGGAGCTGCTGGAGCTATAGCTAGAAATCACTTGGGAGAGATTTTGGGGACAAAGAAGATCATGTTTCCATCGGTTTCGCCGCTTCATAGCGAAATGAGGGCATTCGAGCTAGGGTTTCGGCTAGGACAAGAGTTGGATATCCAGGCTTTTATTATAGAAGGGGATAGTAAGTTGATGGTGGAGATGCTCTCACACCCTAATTGCCAACCTCCGTGGCGACTATCGAATGACATAGAGAAGATTCGTGGAGTTATCTCAACGGTGGATATCGATTTACAATACTGTCCGAGAAACTCTAACACGGAGGCTCACAACTTGGCGAAATCATGCTTTAACCCCTGACTGGAACTTATTTAGTCATCTGGTCCTTTCAGTTCACTTTATCATCCTATATTAGTTATTTTATTCTCTTTCAACGAATATTTGTAACTTACATTGGATGTTATCTATTTGAAAGCTTACTTCAAAAAAAAAAAAGTAATTTAGAGAGAGTCAACAGTTCGTAGTCCAAGAGGTTCGAATCCCAAGAGAAGGTGAAATTTTTGGTTATTTGAATGGAGATTATTAAGATATAAATATGTTGTTGGGCTTCAGGTCATTATCTTGTTGGGTTATAGGTTCGGTCTGTTAGTGTTTGAGTGGGCGGTTATCGAGCTTATCACATAGGTGGGAATAGTCAGACGGTTTATCCAATACATATCTAAAACCCCCCTTGTAAAACTGCCTGAGTGAACAATTCTTTAATGAGTCCATGGGTATATAGACCAAAATCAATTTGATAATAGGTTTATAGACCATTCTTCTTAGATTATGGATTTTTAGTCCTTTTACAAGAAGGGCATAAAGTATGGATAATTTTTTTGATATTACCCAATGTATCCCAAATCTAAAAACCCCGGGATATTTGAATTTCCGAGGGTTTTAGGAAACTTTCCCAAAACCCGCGGGCGTGATTTGAGGCGATTCTATAGAAGGCGAAACAGAAAGTAATTGTCACTCTTCATAAATACGTTTTCTCTCTCTAAACCTACCCGATTTCTATTTTCATCCAAAATCTTCTGAAGATCGCGACGATAAACCCTAAATAGATCAAGAAACCCAGAAAGTTTGCATCCTTTCATCTTCTCCATTCATCTTTTACATTGAAGAATCTCTTCAGGTGAAAAGGTAAGCTGGTTCATAAACCCCTTTTCGTTATGAAATCGATTGAAATCGAAACGTGAGGTTATTTCAGTTTAAATCGTTATAAATAGTTGTTGCATGTCAGTTTAACTTCATATTGAAGAGGATTTGTTGATTTTGGTAAAGATTTCTCTGTAGATATGAAGTTTCTTTTCGGTTTAAAGGAGATTCAAACAGATTTAGGGTTTTTTCGTTCGTTCTTATATAAAAAAAGGGGTACAAAATCGTTTTTGTCTCATGAATAATATATCTTTAGATGTTTTCAAATAACAGATCGACATTAAAATCTTTAGTTTTACTTGAAAAACCTAAATATTCTTTTTATACTTTTATTTCTGTTTCATAATAAGATAACTTTGTGTTATAAAAAACATATAATTTATGGAAAATTAAACAATATTTTTTATTTATGGTTTAATGAAATATTTGATCTTGGTTTAGGGTTTAATGAGATGTCCTTTTCATTGCAGCAAAAGGACAAATATGGCACCTAAAGGTAAATCTAAAACGAATGTTACCGAAGAAACAAGCACATTAAGAAGGAGTCCTATGAAAAGAAAGGCCACTGTCGAAGAAGTAGTTGTTAAGAAGAAATCGAAAACAAAAGAAACATCAGTATCTGAGGTAATGTATTTGGAATTTGTTATAATTTATTGATATTTTGAAGAAAAATTGATAAATTATGATTAACATACATATATGTATTGATCTTTTAACAGTTTATGCCTTGTTGTATGTGCAAATTTGTGATATAACCTAAAAATATTCATTCTGTCTAAAAAATTTCCCATCATGTTAGGTAAATTATGCGTACTTTACATGATTAATGGCTGATAGTTTACAATTGTGTTTTTTTGTCATATTTGCAGGCTGGTGGTAGTTCTAAAAGTTTGAAGTTGAAGGACAAAGGAAGCTCTAGTAAGTGGGTTGATATAGTAGGGGAACATAAATTAATACCGGTGCAAAAAACATCGGCACTATTCAGATACACACTCAGCAAACCAATAGAGTTAATCAATAGCATACGTTCCTATATGACTGAAGAAATGAAGGAGGAGATTAGCAAAACTCCTTTCAGTCAATTGTTTGATGCTATGGCAGAAGGTACAATATTAAGGGAGAATTATACGAGTCGTCCTACAATTGCCATTTTGGATGTTCTTTGTCGATATAAAAAATCGACAAAGAAATTTGTTATTGGGGGTAAAGAGTTAGAATTCAAACCTGAAGATGTATCTTTGTTGTTGGGAATGCCCATGGAGGGTTCTGAATATGAGGCATTCCTAAGAAAAATGATCTAGATCCTTTGAAGTGTGCGTTCTTGAACAAATACTTCAAGGAAACACTTGAAGCATCAAGAAACAAAAATATGGGTCTCTCAAGTGCTGTTGTTGGGAATGCACTTCAGAAATGCGTGAGGAACAGTGAACCAGCAATAGAATTTGTTCAACTTCTAATTATGATGTTTTCGGCGAGCTTCATATTTGCTAATTTGGCTGGTTTCACTGTATTGCCTAGTATTTATAAGAACATCCAGTCTAGAAGAGCAATCAACAGGGTGTCATGGCCAAGAGCCATACATTCATATATGATGGAAACGATCGACAAACATTCAGAAGACCCCACCAAAGCATCTGGTTGCTTGTTACTGTTGCCTGTGAGTATTCTTTTTTGAATTAATTTGTTATTTAAATAGCATATTCTTTCTTATAAAGTATGCGTAATTTTGATTTCTTTTTTTTTCTTTAGTTCTGGGTGTGCATGCATACTAATCTGTATGCGAAGAATGCACTGAATGAAACAAGAACCCCAAGGTTCTTGAGGTGGTCTGTTGATGGATTCAAGAATGGAATGGAAAAAGATTTAGCTGGACTTGAACCTGAGGAGGTAAAATCAACTTTTATTAATGAAAGTTTAAATTCTCTATAAATATATTGTATTTCTTTTTCCAGTATATGTAATTTATCATAAATTACATATAATTTATGATAAATTATTCGAATGCATCTACAGAACACCCTATGA